>NW_015149098.1:275963-297307 GCF_001465965.1 Polistes dominula
TATTAAATCATATTGCCAAAGACGAGTACTTCTTAAAAACCTTAACAAATAAGGAAATCAAAGTACAACCATACAACTCTATAAGCTACACTAAAATAGTAAAGGAACTAGAAGCGAAAGATACATAATTTTACACTTTTCAATACAAAAGCAAAAAAAACTTCAAGGTGGTGTTGAGAGGACTCCACCCCTCTAGTAACCTGGACGAAATAAAATCTGAAATTGAAGCGAGTGGTCATAAAGTCATAAGAATCACCAATATACGCAACAACAGGACGAGGAGTCCAACACCACTATTTTTTTGTAGAGCTTCAACCATAAGAAAATAACAAACTAATATATGATTTGAAACATTTACTACAAACCATTATCACTGTAGAACAACCCTACAAAAAAAAAGATATACCACAATGTACAAGATGCCAAGCGCATGGACACACCAAAAATTATTGCACGCGTATTCCCCAATGTGTTAAGTGTGCAGGAAAGCATCTGACAGAGCAATGTAATTAGAAAGATAAAAGCAACCAAGTGAAGTGCTGCAATTGTGGTGGAAATCATCCAGCCAGCTATAAAGGATGTGTAATCAGAAAACAACTAATTAACAAAATGTTCCCTAAATTATGAGAACGTATAACTCACTCCACATATACCAGATCCAACGAGGTACAACCAGGCAAAACCTATGCACAAGCATCAAGCAACAACCACCATGTAGCATACCACTCTCAACAAGATATACCAACTACCTCAAATGAATCCTCATCAACCTCACATAAGATAGAAAACATGATGATGCAGTTAATGACAAGCATGAACACAATGATAAACCTTCTAAATACAGTCATATCGAAATTAAGGTAATTGCTAACATATCCTATAAAATTGGAATCTGGAATGGTAATGGACTGGTAAGCAAAAGCCAGGAATTACACACTTTCCTAATAGACAATGACATAGATATAACGCTAATAACGGAGACCCACTTCATAGATAAATCTTATCTTAAACTCTACAAATACACGCTGTACAGTACTCAACACCCTAGTGGTGGCGCACATGGAGGAACAGCCATAGCTATCAAATCTAAAATAAAGCACCATGAAATTGAAAAATCCAATCTCAATTACATCCAGGCAACCAGCGTTGTTGTAGAAGACTAGCAGGGTATCCTAACAATATCTGCAATTTATTGTCCCCCCAAACATGCAATTAAGGAAGATGATTTTACAAAATTCTTTAACACTCTAAGCTCAAGATTCATAGCTGCRGGTGACTACAATGCTAAACATTCATGGTGGGGTTCTCGACTTTCAACTCCTACCCTAAGAGGAAAACAATTATATCAAGCCATCCAGAAAAATAAACTATATGTACTATCAACAGGAGAACCAACCTATTGGCCCACAGATCCACATAAAATACCAGACTTGTTAGATTTCTGTGTTATTAAAGGAATATGCCAACACTATCTAAATATTAAATCGAGTGTAGATTTGTCCTCTGACCATACCCCCTTATAGTAAGTGTTAGCTCCAGCGTTATTGAAAAAAATGCACCTCCTACATTACACACCAGGAAAACATAGTGGGATACATAAAGATGCCTACTAAATGAAAAAATTAGCTGCAACATACCTCTGAAAACAGAAGAACAACTGGAAACCGTCATTGAACACTTTACAGTCAGTATACAGGAAGCGGCATGGGAAGCAATACCTACAATTTCCAACAAAGAGACACCACTAGAAACCTCTGATTCTATTAAAAAGCTCATTGCTGAGAAAAGAAAACTGAGAAAACAGTGGCAACAGTCCAGAAATCCCGTTAAAAACCCAGACTTAACAGAGCCACAAGAAGACTGAAGAAATTGCTTCTGGAAAAAAAAGAGTTAACTATCCAAAACTATGTTTAGAAATTAGCTCCAACTAAAGAAACAAATTATTCTCTCCGGAAAGCCACGAAAAAAATAAAAAATCCTCAAGTCAGTGTACCACCCATCAAAATCGATAACAACAAATGGGCAAGGAGTGATGCGAAAAAGGCAGCGGCTTTTGCAAACCATCTCAAAGAAGTTTTTCAACCCTTACCACAAGAGGTATTGGCCGAAGAAGAAGAGGAAGTACATACGTATCTGTATAATACAGAAGATTTGCCTAGCGTCCATAAACCGTTTAGAGCAAGCGAAATCAGTCTGGTAATACACCATGAAATCAGTATTAAAAAGTCTCCGGGTATTGATCTGATTACTGGTAAACTACTGCGTGAACTACCTGATAGATGTATAAGATTTCTTACAATACTATTTAATGCTGTTCTTCGTCTTAACTACTTTCCTATACAATGGAAAATAGCCCAAATTCGTCCCAGATTCGTCCGTCAAATAAGCTTAAGTCTCGAAGAAAAAAAGTATTGCTCGGCTGTCTTTCTAGACGTCACTCAAGCCTTTAATAAAGTATGGCACCCAGGCTTATTATACAAACTTAAAAAAGTACTACCCTTCTGTATGTTACAATTATTAAAGTCATTTCTTGATAATAGATACTTTATTGTTAAACAAAATGATACACTTAGCGAACTGCATCCTATCAAGTCAGGCGTCCCACAAGGAAGTGTCCTTGGACCAGTTTTATATACGTTATATACGGCAGATCTACCAACGACTGAACAAACAACCACCGCTACTTATGCAGATGACACTGCAATCATGGCTTCTCACTCCAACCCAACACTAGCTTCAGACCTAGTTCAAGAAAATTTGTACTGTATACAATTATGGCTAAAAAAATGGAGAATTCGTATTAATGAAACGAAATCGGTGCACATTACTTTCACACTCAGAAAACAAACATGTGCTCCAGTATCAATTAATAACATACAAATTCCCCAATCAGATTCAGTGAAATATCTAAGAATGCCCTTAGACAGTAAATTAAACTGGAAACAACACATCTGGCAAAAGAGGAAGCAACTTGGCTTACAATTTAGGAAACTACTGGCTGTTAGGTCCAAACTCCAAACTTTCTCTCAATAGTAAAGTTACAATATACAAAAGTATTTTGAAACCAATCTGGACCTATGGTATCCAACTCTGGGGCTCGTCTGCCAACTCTAATGTTGAAATCCTTGAAAGATTCCAATCAAAGACACTTCGCATTATAACTAATTCTCCATGGTATGTCACTAACAAAAACATTTCTAAGCATCTTGAAATCCCCTCTGTCAAGTCAGTTGTTAACAACTCTACTACTGAGTACTCTGAAAAACTCCAATTCCACCCTAATACCTTAGCTAATGAACTGCGTAACGAAGTACACGATTTGCGCCGCTTAAAAATATTCAAACCGATAGATAATGTAACTAGATTTTAAGTATATTTCAAGTAGTATGAGATAAGGTTAAATATGTAATATTCTATTTTGTTACATTAAGATATATCATACACGTGATATCAATATTAAGAAGGTATTGGCTATTAAGCGAAATACCTGCATGTTATTCTTGTACTATTCTATTTTCACTAACAAATTTGCTTATTGTTACCTTGCAATAAATTGCAAATAAACTCTTATATAAAAATAAAAAATAAAAATCTTCTTTAAAACATACTCTTGAAAAAGCTTCCCATCTCTCTCAGAAATGGTGGAGATCCTAGATTTTTTCAAACTTTGCACACTTGTCGTAGTCCATAAGAATATATCTCGTACTTATAAACATAGTGTATAAATTCAATCGTTTTTGAAAAAAAGAGTGTAGAAATTCCACAAAAATTCTTATGTTCACTTATATTCTTTACTTTGGTAGCATAATAGTTTCGTGTCCCTGATGATTTCTTATTTTTCATGTTTGTTATTGTAAAAAACGTTTAATTAAATGTTTCTGATTTTATTTATTTTTTCTAAAATATTTTATATTAATTTTTTAAGGAAAAAATATAAACAAGATGCATTTTTATTATAAAGCTTGTGAAGTTTCTTCTTTTTACCAACATTATTATTTTTTTACGAAATCAACGTCATTACGAAAATTATATAATTAATAATTATAAATAAAATTACAAACAATAAATAAATAAAAATAATTTTTCTTACGCGTCTGAATCGATACATTTTTCAAGATACTTGTCGTACAGATACGTAAAACATAAACAAACAACAAATAACATAAATAACCTAAGTTATTCTTTTAACGTGGACCTTTTCTTTTATTATATAATATATATCAGGCGTCCCCTTGTCAGCAATAGAACTTTAAATCCCTCATCTTTTGGGATGTAACACTACGATTGATGGTTGAGCAGTTATATTTATATTTTTGACAATATATCTCTATTCTTTTTTTTTTATTGTAAACATTTCTTTTTATAAAAGCAGATTAAAAATTAATTAAATTTTATAATGATATAAAAATAATTTAATAGTTTACAAATAATTTATTGTAAGATTGCTTGATAAAGTTTTTTTGAATGATCACGAATGAAAAAAACACGTTCACGCCGGCACCGATTTTCATTGTCTCCGCTGTGGAGCGGCGCTCGAATTTATGCCGCGCTTCTTCTGGCGGCGTAAAGAATAAATAAAATAAATAAATAATTTATTTAATAGTTTTTAATGAATCTACGTTAAATTTTCATGTTTTTAATTTTCTGCGTCGTATAACACCGTCTAATAGCACAATCGAATGCGTACCACCGGTGGAAAGCACCGCTCGATGAGATAATCTAGCGCGGGCCACCGGTGGTACGAGCCGGCGTGAACGTGTTAATGAAAAGCTGTGATGTTATTAAATAGTTTCTAGTTTTATTTTTATTTTCTATTATTAGTTCTATGTTAATATTTCCGTTGATATTAAAAGTTTCCTTTTTTCGAAAAATATGTGATTGGTATTGTCTTTCCATTGTAATAATTTTCTTCAACCATATTATTACTAGTTACACATGTTTTATTAGTTTAGTTTTCTTGTTTAAGCACGACATTTATTATGATATATTTTAACATTACCTATATAAACAATAAAATAGGTGTTTTGTTGACCAAAAATTATTCGATGCTTTTTTAAACTTTAATAATTTATTTAATAAATATTTAACTTTCCTATGAAAGTAAAGGTAAGATGAAAAAAAAATATATGTATAAGACTACATATATAATTAATTTTTGCTGTTTTAAAAATTGGTGGTAATATATATGTTGGATAACGTTGCCACACCTGTCGCAGTAACGTTTACTAATGTTTACAAGTCGAAGTGCGCAACATTTTTACAATACAGATAACTCATAGGCTTTTTTAAATCTCTGATTTGATATATTTCGGGCTCCAAGAACAATTCATTATATTTACTCATAGTTTAAAACAGGGGTAACTTTCGTTGACTACTCTCACCGTAAAGGCATAACGGTGGCCTTAGGTCAAATCGAAACACCAAAAAGAAGATGAAAATAGTAAAAGAAAGAATGCCTTTTGTTGTATCCGGGAAGCTATTTTAAGAATATGCTTTGAATTCTATAGTGTATAGAAAGTCTTAGCAAGACGTGACAGTAGGAACGTAGAAAATTAATTTTTCTGTCTTTTCACTAACATAAACGAACTAATGTTAGTGCGTTCTCCATTCACTAAAAAGATTGAAGTTTCTAAGGTAAAAATGTTGGACACATTACAATCAGTAGAGTTTTAATTATATTTAATAAAAAAAAATAAAAAAAAAATATATTTACTCTCAGATATTTTTAAGTTCATTTTCAAGAATTTTATTTTTCAGCTAAAGATTAGTTGAATAAATATGAGAAAATCTGATTTATATTTATAAGAAACTAATAATACAATTTTCTAAAAAAATTTTCTACTGTGTTTAAAAAAATTTTTTAAATTATAGTTTTTTTTATTTGATCTCCGCATTCACTTTTTTCTGTTACTATTTAAGTATGAATGTACGTAGGAGTCGTGTACGATCCAAAAGGATCATACGGTAATTAGCAGTATTCAAAATTCGCGCGCATCCACCTCCATCGATTAAAGGTCTCGATCGATACTCATGGTGAGCATCGATCAACTNCATCCAGGGTTTTTATGCCGCAAGGCTTTTCCCTGACGAGCCAATAAAAAAGGCATTGTTTCTTTGTTTGGCTCAACCACGTGTTTTATTTTACACCTTAATCTAATCCTTCATTCTCCACTTCATAGCATATAAGTAATGATCAGAGGAATTTTCATTGAAGAATCTTTTGGTCAGAACAAGTCGTTTGTAATGAGCCTAACTAAGTTTCACTATTATGTAACTGGTATATTATTGCTTAACGTTTCACGACGGTTAAGGGGGTATTCCGGTCTAGAAGCCTAAATTTAAGGCATTTTTCAAATTAAGATAAAAAAAAAAAAAGAAAACCTTTTTTAGTATCCATTTTTTTATATGATGTTTATTAACATTTTAAGAATACAAAAAAAAAATCGTAAAAAAAAATAAAAAATTCGTAGAAATATAAGCAGGTGAAGTGAGGGCTACAAAAAAAATGGTGCACTCTGGTTGACAGGATTCCAACCCTTGTAGTGATTTGAAACACAAAAATTTTGAAAATTCCTAATCAGTAAAGATGTAGCTATCGGGTGACCCTTAGCCAAAAAAAAATTCACAAAATGGCTTCGTTATGAAAAAATATTTTTTAACCCCTTTTTTTTGACCTTCTCGAATTTTTTTAAAATACTAAAAATTAAAATTTTTCAAAATTCAAGGGTCACCTGATAGAGAGATATATAAAGAAGATTCCCACCAAATTTCAAAGGAATCGGTTGAGTAGAACTTGAGATATCATGTCAACCACCTTGAAAAAAGTAGTTTTGAGAAAAACGCGTTCGAAGTTTTGCATAATAAGGGTAGGATACAGGATACCGCGTCACTAAAACAGCTATATCTCCGAAAATAATTTGAATTTTTAAATATCCTTTTAAGAACATATTCTTAAAAGGTTAAGCTTTAAAAATAAAAATAAAAAAAGAATCGATTTTTTCAAATTTCTAGACCAGAATACCCCCTTAATGTTACACAAAGGAACGAAAATTTATCTAAAATTAGAACTAGCTATTACATAAAATTATTTTTCATTTTCTATTAACGGTTCACACATTAACTAAATGATTTTTCCAAATTTATTTACTAGAAACTATTCTAATAATAAGCAAATTCATAACAATATTTTTTATAAATTATTGTATTTATATAAAAGTACATAAAATAGTTTTTAAAATTATATTACTGTCTGAATATATTTGTATTAATTATATTTGTAAACTATCTGAAAGGTTCCAAACAAAACTTATATCACGAGTTTATGAGGTCAAGTAGGTGAAGTAAGCTCATATAAATTTATGTAAAAAAATACCTTATTAAAGAGTAAAAAGCTTATAAAAACTTTCTGAAAAGCTACGAAAAGTGATAAAAATATACACATGCAGTACGAGGTTTAAATCAATTTTTTAATAGAGGATTATAGATGACAGATCAATAAGTACTTATAGGATGCTATGAAAATAAGAAAAAAATAGAAAATCACCTTTGTAATGGGATTTAAAATACATTTACTAATACTTTTAGAAGAGCTGGAATATAGAATATTAAAGAGTTTCAATAAAAACTTTTCTGTGTAGGTCTAATTTTTTACAGGAAAATAAATTTTTAACACTTATTAAAGCTATAAAAATTAATAGTAAAAGTTTTTAAACATTTATAATTTTAAAGTGTAGCATTTTCTAATATAAATTTCACTTTTTTGACCTACTTAATTTTATTAACACGTGATTTAAGCTTGATTTCAACCTTTTTGGACACCCTATTTAAACATCTCGTTACATTGCAAAAAACCAAAGAGCGATCTTTAAAAAATTTTTTTGAAACACTTTTTATTTAAATATAATCTGAACTTTAATTACAGAAAATATATTTCGTTTTTGTCATGAAAACGTTGATTTACGGGAAGAATGAAAATTGCTTTAGTTCGATTTATGGGATTAAACATTTCATGTAGGTTAGGTCTTCTATCAATATCGAATAAAAATGAATAACAATTTTTTTTATTTTTTGATATTCTATTCCCTTATTCTCGTCGTTCAATATTTCCAAGTTATACTATACAATGTCATGCGAGGATACATATAAAAAAAAATATATATATATAAATGTGTATACATTTACATATATCATACATATCATAAGGGTAAAAAAAATGAAAGATAAATAAAAAACATGTTAGGAAGGATAAAATATAAAGAATAGTGTTCCTCGTATATATACGTTATATGTAACGTTAAAATTCTGTAGTTAAAACAAGACTTGCCTTTCTTTCACTTCGTTAGAAAAAGATATGATCTAATGTACCCACGTCACAACTACAATTATTAAATTATATACCAAGTATAGTCCAGTCACATTAGGAAAAAACCACGGAATTGGAGATATCAAGCTATAAACTCGTATAAACTTGTATTTTGACATTCTAAAAGTTGTCTCAAAACCTACATATGATAGGGTGTACAGGACTATTAAAATCTAAGGTCAATAGTCACAAAAATCGACTTTTTGCAAATATCTCGTTTCCTATGGGGTTTTCGCTATTTGTATTTATTATCTATATTGTAGAAGATTCCCTACAACTTTTGTTTAAAAAATTTTTTATACGTTGAATCGTTTTCGAAATAGAGGGCGGAGAGCGCGCTGTTAGAAATTCTCGCGATCTCAAATTCCGTGGTTCTTAGCTAATTTTGACCAATTTGACTGGACTAGTAAGTTATTAATGCGATTAGAGTGATAATTCACAAAAGTAATACTTCTATTATTTTCTATATATATTTTTGTTTAATTTTTAAGTATAATTTTTCATTTATTGTATAATGAAATTTATATTGTATCGCAAATTTTTCATTAAAATTAAAGGAAAATAAGAAACTAGCAATAAAATTTTTCGTTTAAAATTACACTAATATTTCTTATTATTTAACTAATATTAACCTTTTTCTACGATCATATTTCTGTCCTCATTGTATAAATTTTTTACAAAAATTGAACTTCGTTAGATCTTGACAATAAAAATAAGTCAGTAATAGTCATATTATATCTTTTTACGAATTATATTACTTTTATAAAGTTTTTATCGATTTTATATATCTTGTTTTCTAATGTATATATGTATATGAAATCATATAACAATTCCTTCTACAATTGAAATTAAATCCAAAAGATCCCATTACTTTTTTCCGATTTAGAAAACTCAGAATCTATCATTATGTTAAATTTGAAAAAAAACGAGAACAAGATAAAAAGAGAGAGAGCGAGAAAGAGAAAGAAAGAAGAAAAAAAAACAAACTACGTGATCGTAGTTTTTAGTAAGACTATAAAAATAAAAGCTTTTTCTGCGAAATCGTTAAAATGACATAGTATACATTACCCTTTTCGATCGTAATCCCAAGCTTGCGAAAAAACGTCTAACGGATAAGGTAACCGACTTCGTTACGATACGACGACCCGTGAATTTGTCAAAGTGTCGTCGAGCTTGGGTCAAAGGTCAAACAGCTTCAGTCTTCATAAGAAAAGTTAAAGAGAGATTGGAAGAGGGAGAACAGTAGAAAAAAGTACTACACAGAGAACGTTGAAGCTTCCTCTTAACAAAGACAGTGAAGGTTCGAAAAGTTTTGTTAGATTTGTATTGGGATCAAAAAGATTTTATCATTATTTTTAAAGTTTCGTGGTGACTCAGCCGTATTATCTAATTTCTATCAACGATATCTTGCTGATGGTCTAAGAATAGAAAATAAAGTGTAATTTATATAACAACAGTATAGTATAGTTAAAATAAAAATAATAACAATAACACATATGATGGTAGTATTATTACTTTATGCCTTTATAGGCAATAGAAGTGATAGTGATGATAGTAGTAATAATAGTAGTGTTAAACAAAATTATTAGTAATAATAATTACAGTTGTGACGGTAATAGCAGAAGATATGTATATATATATAGTTAGTAAAAATAATAATTAATAGTAATATTATTAATAGTAGGAAATAGCTTTGTAATTTTAGTAATAATAGGAATAATAGCAAAGTTGCAGTAACGATTAGTAATAGTAGTAGGATAGTAAATAATAGTAGAACTGTATACCAGTAAAGCCTACTACTACTTCGTTAGTGATGTTATCACCGAAAGTTTTGCGCCTTTATTTTACTCTCATCCTACGTACGCGACCCTCATTTTATCGATTTTCTCTGCTCCCCTCTTCTTTTACTTCCCCCATCCTATACCGTGTTTCTCCCGTTACGAATCTCCTTTTGTTCCCCCTTTTCACGCTCTCACTTGACAAAATCACAACCCATGGAAAACAACAGCTCTCGAACTACACAAATGCTTGAGTGAAGTAAAAAAAAAAAGCATGAATTTTGCATCTAGTGTTTTTCTCTTCCTTTTCGTTTAGTTTCCTTATTTTTCTGTCTTCTTTATGCATCTTCTTTTTTTCTAATAATAGATTTATATTCTTTTTTTTATCTCCTGTCTTAAGTATTGAGAGCACGAAAAAGCGTAACTTTCTTGAACAGTGATGCTTGTTGAATATTTTGATTTTTTTTAGAATCGGGAATTCGCCATTAACATTAAGAAAAGAAGGAATCTACGATACAATTTCTAATTCAAAATTACATACACATTTTATAAATAATACCAATTTTTGTTTAAAGAAAGTAATCCATTTTTTCTAGGATTGCTAACAACCTTAAAAATACGTAATGAATCAATCATATAAAACTAATATATTTTCTATAGAATTTTTAACGTAGCAATTATTTCTGGATTACGTCTGAAAAATATTTTCGTTTCTTTATTCCTTCGCAACAGAATGCAAATGCAGCGATAGCAAAATACGAGTTTATTTATCAAACAAATCGTTCGTTATACTTTCATAATAAATAAATGTTTGTGTAAAAAACATTCGTAGGATATAATATATCATAAAAATAGATTCTTAACATAAAAAATTTAATTATTAGTTTTAAAAAAAAATTTACATTTCTGAAAAAATCATACTTTTTTTAACATTTTGAATGAAAAGAAGTAGTGCTTACCTATTTCTTCTTACAACAAAGATTAATTATTTATTTAGATTATAAATTACCTAAACTACTCCTTATAATCAAGATTTGGATTATCAATGTCATTACAATAAGTATTAAGACCTTGAATAGGTTCTCGCTGTTTTTTTACAAAATAAAAACTTTATTTAAAATATAAGGAACAAAAACGTTTTATTGAAAGTATTGCCCATCACTAGAGGCCACTTTCTCTCATCTTTCTGGCAGTATATGAATTCCGCTTTGGAAAAACGACATGTATTTTGGGGCTATCCAAGAATCGACCCATTTTTTAGCTTCTTTGTAAGAATAAAAACACTGGTCAGCTAAGCCATGTGCCATCGAACGAAATAGGTGAAAATCGGAAGGGGCTATGTCAGGTGAATACAGCGGGTGGGGTAGAACTTCCAATCGAAGCGTTTCCAGGTAGGTTTTCACTGGTTTTGCAACATGAAGCCGGGCGTTGTCATGTAAAAAAATCACTTTGTCGAGTCTTTTCTCGTATAGCGGCCGTTTTTCTGTTAGGGCTCGATTCAAACGCATCAATTGAAGTCTTACCCCATAACTTTCTACGCTTTGGATTATCATAGTGTATCTATTGATCATCGCCAGTCACGATACGGTGCAAAAAACCTTTTTTTTTTTCTACCGTTGAAGCAGTAGTTTACACGTAACAAAACGCCGTACGATGTCTCTTAGCTTCAATTCATATGGCACCCAATGTCCTTGCTTCTGGATCATTCCTAACATTTTTAAACGTTTTGAAACATTTGACTCATCAACTTGTAATGTTTTTCCAAGTTCTAATAGCGTCTGAGATCGGTTTTCAGCGAGTAATTCCTCTAATTCTCTGTCTTGAAATTTTTTTGGTGCGCCAGAATGTTCTTTATCCTCAAGTTCGAAATCATTATTTTTGAAGGGTCGAAACCAGTCTCTGCATGTCGTATCCGACAGAGCATTGTTACTATAAGATTCAACAAGAATTCTATGTGCTTTAGCTGCCGATTTCTTTTGAATCAAGTAGTGCAATAAAATTCCCCGCAAATACACTTTAGTTAGCACAAAAGTAGACATTTTCAAAACTAATAAAAAATTACTTTGTTACACTAAAGTGAACTATCATACACTAAAATTTTAGGTTAGATACAGTACTTCCTTGCAAGTGCGTTACCATTCAAAATTTCAAGCCTGGAGTACTGCTATTGCCATCTTTGATGAAACAGCAAGAACTTATTAAAGGTCCTAATAAAAAAAATAGTTTAATTATTACATTACTGTAAAGTGAAATTACTTTTTTAATGAAAAATCATAAATCTTAAATAATTCCATGTGCATTTTAATTTATGAACCAGCATTCTTAAAAAAAATATAAAAAATTGAAATAAAATACTGCAAATTTTGTTAACCATGTATATGATACTAACACGCGATATTCACAAATTATTATTAATTAAAAGGAATTACCATGATTTTTAAATATTTAAACAAATAAAATAATTGAATGAATTAAATACTTTCTCATAATAGGAGAAGTTATTGTAGCCAGAAGATTTTTTGTTTCTCTCTTTGTCGTTTCTAGAACAAAGTTCAAAAGAAACATCGAATTCTCGAAGGTTAACTCCGTATTTTCTTCGACATTTATAAAGGTTCAGGATGCTTGGCTAAGATGTTATCAACACGGATAAAAGGATTTATGGAGCGATCGTTGAAAGTTGTTGTGTTGCAAGTAAATGTTTCTTCGCTTTCATTTTCGAATGACATCAATCTCAGTACATTATCTTACGCGATCATACTCGCAAAAACCCTTACACGTCTTATTTTTACTCGCATAACATAAGAGTTAGAGAGATTTAAGGATAAATAATGCAAAATATACGATTTGAAAATTTCAGGCACGAAACAAAAAAAAAGATGGAACAAAAGTGGTTTACAAAAAATGGATGTCTCGGAAAAAGGTTCGTGCAATTTATTAGTAACTGGGGCAGAAGGAAATCGTTTATCCGATAGAGGATAAAAGTTGCATGCTCGAAATACGATAACAACGGGAAGGATGGAAAAACTCAAAAATTAGCACGAAAAAAAAACCGCTAAATATTTATGAGACGCGATAATAATATTATCAGATAAAAAAAAACTATATGAAAGTTGATAAGAGAAAAAAATTATTATGTTTGTAAGATTATACTGAATAAACTTCTACTTGTTTGTAAGAAAAATCAAATATATTGTAAAATTCGTGAAAAAATTGAGTCGATGGACTGATTCAACCCGAATTCGAACCTAGGATCTTTCGCTTCTTGGGCAATTGTCTCTTCTATCCATTCATTGAGTTATCCAGGTCATACGGATCAACTTTCTCACAAATACGTGTGTTTATGTATTTAGCATGGAGGCGCGTTCGATCTCACAATATTCGATATTTTATTATTTATTATTTGTATTTTATTATCATTTTGTTTTGTAAAAAGCATTAAAAAAAAAAATCTTTAAATTATTGCTAACAGAGACATGTGAGCCGTTTATTTTGAAAGTTGCCCAAGTCCAATCATAGTCATCAAAAACATATTATTTCTTTAATAATATTAGTTATGCTAATTGGGATTATAAACTTAAAACCTTTAGAAACATAAGAACATTATTCTATATCTGTTATTTATATTTTTAAATTTAATCCAACGTAAACTCTTCAATATCTCGATTCGAACATAAATGGACTTAGGCCATTTTAAAAATAAACGGCTCATGTTATATGTAAATAGGCATGATCTTTACGGTTTGTAGCCCAGGATCATCATGTTCAATCAAAACAAAACAAAAACAAAAAAAAAAATACATAAAATATAAGTTAAAAATTCGACAAGATAAATTTAAAAAAAATTTACTTAATTTATTTATTTAAATAGAGGTAAAAGAGTATGTTTTGGAAAAAATAACAAATGAATGGCGAAAACTACAATAAACCTAAATAGGCTCCAGAATAGTGTAAGTACAACGGTTTATTCTAAAGAAAATATAAATAATTCATCAATAGTTTATTAAATATTTATACGATCATAAGAATAACATAAAAAATTTGAGCAATAAAAAAGGATTGACCGCATTTATATTTACATAGTTAAAAATAATATTCTATCTTGATAATTCATTCTCTAAAGGATCTATTGGATAAACTTAACGTTTCAAGTGCTCCACAAATAACACAAAAATACTTTTATGTAATTTTTTAAGCTTTATCCAAAAGACAAGTGAGCTTCAACAAAAAAACACTAATACATATTTGGATAAATCGAAAAATTTCGTAACGTAACTATCGTATTATATAACGAATATTTTATATTGCAATAGAAAGGTAGTAATTATAGTACATTGTCAGTTACTTTCTTTACCATCATTAAACAATAAAATGATGATATACAAGTATTAAAGTTCTAATATTTCGCTTTTCATTTTGAAGTATGAATTTAAATGAATAAATTCTTGAAATTTACAAGAAATGGGAATAAATAATTAAATAAATTATTTAAATAAACAAATTATTTAATAATATCAATTTTTTAGTTCGGTAAAAAGACTTTTAAAACACTTTATATGTAAATTATTACAATCATTTAGAACCTATTAAATGACTATCGGTTTTTTTTTTTTAATTTTCCTTACAAATGTCTCTTCCTGTCCCATAAAATTGAAAGAATGTGCGCTGAATGTTTGAAATTTTTCCTATAGGGACAAAGTATTTTTTGTGCAAAGAATCTTGTTTAACGAAAAACAAAATAAAAAAAATATATTACATCTCATTTACACAATTTCCTTATTCTAAATACAATTACAATATAAGCATTATACTCTTTTGATATAATCTTTTTTCTCACAATCAACATTTTTAAATAAGTTTTTAAATGAATTGACCATTATTTTGCAACATACTTTATATATAATTAGTACGAATATCTTATTATTAATTTAATTTGATTTTTGCTACAGTAACTTTCGTATTTTCTTTAATAACATATGCAAATAAGCGGAGTTCATTTTTCTTTTTAAGGGAATTACTTATCTTAAATATTATCCAACTTTTAGATTTATCACTTTTTCGTAATTGCAGGAAATTCGTGAAATTATAAGTGGTAGATAATCCGTGGTAATTGATGGGACTCAATTAGTCGAATATATATCAAGCTAAGTACTTCAACTAACACCACTGAAATTTTTTTGGCCGCATTAAAGCTCGTTTATAAGGTTATATAAAGGTTACTTTTCTAAAATTTTAAATGACCATAATTGCAAAACCAGACGGAATGAATAAGCTTTATTTATAGAAATGACTTTTTCTTTTTTTTAAATCAAACTTTGACTTATGTCCTAATTTACTTTTATATTCAAATGCATGTTCATTTTATATTATTGTCTCTACACGTTCTCGTGATAGATGTTTCGCATACTCAAAAAACCACTTCCCTTTGAAAGAAAAACTGTTTACGTAAAAGTTGCTCGATAAAAAAATTATCTATACTATGCTTTCCATTTTTTTACTTTTTCAGTGAGTTATTTGCGCTTTCTATCAGGTAAAAAAGAAATAATTGAAAAAAAACCTGATAATAAACTTTTATTGATTGATATTATATTTTATTCACTTTCTTTTACGATAAAATACATTTTAATAATATTCTGAAATGCGAATGTATTTCTACAACTCTTATGCATCAAAGGAAAATTTATTTTGTGATATAACAATTTTGTAATGACTGTAAAAAACTTTTCTCTCTACAATATTACATTTTACTTTGGTAAAATATGACGTGTTGTAGAAAAGTATTCGTGTATTAATGAATATATCTATATATATGTAAATATCAACACATGTTCTTACACGCAAGGATATATATTAAATTTAATATTAATCCTGTTATTTTAAAAATACATAAAAATGAAATTTACGGGTGAATATTTGCAATAGAACCTTGATTAACCTTCGTAATCGAGGAACAAATGACCGAGATAAATTGAGGTTCAATAGATAATCTGAATAAAGATGGAATTTTTTGAAACATGTTTTTTAAATGCAAAATAAGAGATTCTCTTGTTTTATTTTTTATACTAATATAAATACTTAATGCATAATACTTATACATAATACTTATGCATATTATATTATATCTTTACTGTGTACATTTTTATATATCCCCTCAATATACAGTTACTCAAACAATGAATCAAATGTTCTTTTTCTGTCTTTCTCTCTCTCTCAGTGTTTAAATTTTTATATAATTGAACACAGGTTAATAAGATATGTAAGAAAATATTTTATTATAATACACACATAGTTTGCTTAGTTCACATACTACAGAAATAATTTAAATATGTTACACATTTTAAGCAAAATTAAATGAAATTAGCAAATCGGGGATTTAATCAATTTTTTGAGTTTGAAAATATGAAATATGGGAAAATATATATAGAGGATTCCACGTCGACTTCCACGTCACTTCCAACCCCGACCTCTTTCGATTTCGCTGAATTATTTTTATCTTTTTAAACTTCATTAAAAACCTTTCTAAGAAATTTAAAAAATTTTTTCCCAAACAAAAATCAAGTTAGAAATGAAACCTTCAAAAAAAAAAATTTCGAAAGAATGAAACGAATGTAGAGTATCAGGAGTAGGATAATTTATACATAATATTACTTTTCTATATTTCTACATTAAGATATATTACTTTTATTAGAAAGGTAATACAGCAAGTATGATGTATTTTTTTTTTCACTGAACGTGCCAAGTTTCTTCTATTTAAAAATGTTTCTATTTTATTGAATTTAGGTATAAATTCTCACATGGTTATGGATCTCAGGGTCCAAAAGTAGAAGAGACTGTATTAAGGGCTTATTCATACAACTTAATAAAGTAAAATAGAGAATTGAAGGTACGTAAATATATGATAGAAAGAATGCAATAGGAAGATGAGGACAAAGAATTCCCCACTGGTGCCACACATGAAAACTTCAGTCCTTCTGAAGCAGTCCTGCATGAAAAACATGTCAGTGTCTTTCTTAAAAAGTAATGTGGATTTAATAGATCAGATTTGCAATTTGAAGAGAATATGCACAGAAGAGATCTCTTATCCAAAAGAAATAGGTAGATTAGTCACAACAGAAGTTGAGACGTCTAGGACAATATTTCATTATATTAAAAAGTCCAACCGAACGGTTAACAATAGCTTGAAGAAAGCTATAAAGACCGACATGGTCTAGTTCCTGCAATGGTTTTTGTTTTTAAAAATTGGTCAACTAAATCATTTGTAGCTTTATTATAGTTTTCAATTGACGGAAACTTTACCGTTATGTTGGAAATAATATTCGGAATTAAAGCCCACTCAGATAACTCATAAGACGTTATTTGTTTATCTGCAGGTAGTTGCAGACTTTCTCTTGCTACTGTACTTTTTATCGTACTCTCTCTACCGTCACATAGTTATTTCCCATGAGCAGTCGCAAAAAAGTGACATTCAGCTAGTATTCTAAAGTCACTCTTATGGTGATACAAATTAAGGAAAATTAAAAAAATTTTTAATTTTTATAGAACTCCATCCGATAAATAATAAATTTTGCTATCGTTTTTAGAAATACTTTGAACGAAATCTGTGTGTGTTATTATTTTAATGAAAACATGTATTGATATAGTATCATGATGATTACAATAAGAAACAATTACTAAGAATTGGTGTTGTAGTTTATTATTTACTTCAAAATAAGTCACAACTAGAAAAATAATGGCTTAATTATTGTTCAGTATTAAATATATTTGATATGCAAGTTCCCTCTTTCTTCTTTCAATAGGCATACATCATGCATGCATTTTCTTTCTTATTTCCTTACATCAAATAGTCCTAATTCTCTAAAACTCATATGGAATCTACTTATCCTAGACACACACATTCTATCGCAACGGGCACACTTTCTTTCTTTCAATCATAAATATCCTAAATAAACATCCTTTTCGATATATTTCTTTTTTGCATCATTCGTTTAATTTTTGCTCGCTTCATTTCATAAACACACACACACATACATATCGTCCACATTAAGCCTTTAGTTCGATTTTCCTTCGGCATTCAATCATTATTCTTTTTCGAACATTCATACAATCCACATCAAGCATTCTAACAATTGTAACATAGTAGCCAAGACTGAAATAATAAATTCATTGTTGACTAAAGAACTGCCTTTAGTATTACTATAAAACCACTCACACCACATTAATTTACTGTCGTGGAATTTTTGTATAAAACACGAGTATAATTTCAACGTAAAGTATTTGTACGTTAGTTTTAAACAGATTCGCGTTAGCATACACACAGCGCGCGCGAACAATTATTATTCCAATAAAAACTGGACGCTGCGTTTTGCACTAGAAACCGATAATTTTCTGCAAAATCACAAATTATGATAAACTCATTTGTTTTTAATGATTCTTTCAGCGACCGTAAAAAGTTTGCCTGCTCCTTGGCGATACATAAATGGGGTAATAAGATTTTTAACTCTTTCGTTTCTACGGGCGATAATAGTCGTCCTCCACAAAATACTGCGTATTTTACATACGACGAACGAATGCAGTTGTAGAACATCAAATATCTTACTCTGGACGTGTAATTTCAGTGTTCTGTTTCTTTCGATTAAAAATCGTTAACACTGCGCTGGCGACATATAAGAAATTTAACGCTTGGAAGCCGGCAAGTTTCAGCTTCAAAAGACTTAACGCTGGACTTAATGTGAGTTTCTAAACGAGTTACTAAAGAAAATATTTGATTGTTTCCAAACAATTGCATACGATTTGTTCTTTTAGTTAAAAATGTAAATAAATATATAAGTCACACATAAAAGAAAAAAAAACTTTATAAATGATTCAAGACTTATTCATACTTTTGAAATCCAATATTTATACACGATATTATCTATTTCTTTTTCATCAGCGAAATCGAAAGGAGTCGGGGTTCTAAGAAAACATACCAAATCCTCTGTCAATATACAATAAAATATAGATATAGACGACTTCTGAGACACACACAGAGCCGCTATTTTAAACAATTACACTACACAACAACAAAAGGAATTAATATAATATATATATATAACTATTATAATTAATTCAGATTTTTTCACAAATGACTGAATATATTCGTAATGCTTAAAGGCACGATGAATTTTCTCATGGACTACTACAAATATGCAAAATATCAAAAAAGATCGAAGGGGGTTTGATGAGACTATCTTCTTGTTACTTAAAACGATCAAAAATATTAGTCAAGTATATTAAAATATGTGGTATACTTTAAATGGTTAATAATTATACGAAGGAAATGCATATTGTAGTCTAGAAACACGCAATATAAAGTTTGACGTACCTGTTCTTCTCGGAATGCACCAGGGACTGACTTTTTTTCATCTTAAAGGTAGATCAAATTTTTTTTATTAAATCTCTTGTTTATATAACTTTCTGCAAATTACACATATATGTATGTAAGATTTATTGAATTGAAATAAAAGAAATGTTTATTATAATATAACAAATACTTAAATATTAAGGTTTAATATAAAAATCGAAAAGAAAAAGTAAGTAACAATAGTCAGAAACTGTAACCACATTCGTACAACACTCACTACTCACACCGAATCAAGAAGGCGAAGACCGCCTTCTTCACCGCGCTTATATATGCATTCACCCCACCAATGGTCCCAATCACTTCCGTTAATCATTCTCGAAATCTTCAGACTACATATTCCCCAAGTTCGTAAGATGGCGTGAGTGCGTCAAGACGCTACTCTTCCCGCTCTGTAGGTTAGAAACCGTTTTTCTTTCTGTTCGTTTATCCTTATCGGAGTTAGTGCAACTAAAGTGCAATTTTTTTAAAGTCTGATACCCAAACTTTATTGGCAACATTAAACATGCCACATAACAATCAACAACAAGCAGAATTTTACCAATTAAATTCTTCACAAATCAACCCAACTCATCATGAGGTTATGGATACACACTTTGACCCACAGCACAGTCTTACTCCCCTTCAGAACCAGTTGCTATCACATCAAGATAACATGGCCGGATCGGGTGTACAAAATATTTCTCAACAACCCTACAACAAACATAACCTTTACCTTCAATCTGGCACCTCGCAGGTCAGCTCAGTACAAAAGCAGCAGCTTAACGGACCTGAACCAGCACCAAATAACAACCGTGCAAATGAGTGGAAACTAGTCAATAATAAAAAAAGACCTTGGCACACCAGCGATAGTGATACAGCCCCAACAAATGTTGTGAAAAGGAGCTATTGGCTAAGTACTTCTGTTGAAACTTCAAAAAGATTTCAACTCCTCAACACAGGAAATCAAAGTACAACCATACAACTCTATAAGCTACACTAAAATAGTAAAGGAACTAGAAGCGAAAGATACATAAATTTACACTTTTCAATACAAAAGCAAAAAAAACTTCAAGGTGGTGTTGAGAGGACTCCACCCCTCTAGTAACCTGGACGAAATAAAATCTGAAATTGAAGCGAGTGGTCATAAAGTCGTTAGAACTACCATTATACGCAACAATAGGACAAGGGGTCCAAAACCACTATTTTTTGTAGAGCTCCAACCACAAGAAAATAACAAACTTATATATGATTTGAAACAGTTACTACAAACCATTATCTCTGTAGAACAACCCTACAAAAAAAAGGATATACCACAATGTACAAGATGCCAGGCGCATGGACACACCAAAAATTATTGCACGCGTATTCCCCATTGTGTTAAGTGTGCAGGAAAGCATCTGACAGAGCAATGTAATTGGAAAGATAGAAGCAACCAAGTGAAGTGCTGCAATTGTGGTGGAAATCATCCAGCTAGCTATAAAGGATGTGTAATAAGAAAACAACTAATTAACAAAATGTTCCCTAAATTAAGAGAACGTATAACTCACTCCACATATACCAGATCCAGCGAGGTACAACCAGGCAAAACCTATGCACAAGCATCAAGCAACAACCACCATGTAGCATACCACTCTCAACAAGATATACCAATTACCTCAAATGAATCCTCATCAACCTCACATAAGATGGAAAACATGATGATGCAGTTAATGACAAGCATGAACACAATGATAAACCTTCTAAATACAGTCATATCGAAATTAAGATAATAGCTAACATATCCTATAAAATTGGAATCTGGAATGGTAATGGACTGGTAAGCAAAAGC
>NW_015149098.1:312166-352883 GCF_001465965.1 Polistes dominula
CATGTCATATCTTTTCTATTTAAAAATGTTTCTATTTTATTAAAAAAATTAATATAAAATTCTTTATTTCGCAAATATTATAATTAACAATTATGGGATATATAGAATATAATAATTGTATTGTCTGCAATATTTTACAAAAAAAAAAAATGATTATCAGATACATCAGAGAAAAAGAATTAGACAACATTGTAGAATATTTTTATTATAAATATCCAAAGACATGTTTTTTATTTATAATGTTTTTAAATAGAAGAATAGAAGAAACTAGACACGTGACAAAAACAAATAAACACTTTGTCACCCATCGTACTCGCCAGATCTCGCGCCAACCGATTACAATTTTTTCCGAGCTTTAAAAAATTTTTTGCTAGAAAAAATATTTAATTCCCAACATACGGTGGAAAATGCCTTTCGCGATTTTATTACCAGCTGCTCCCCAGATTTTTTCGCTAGCGGTATTAATAAGCTATTGTTAAAATGGCAACGTTTTATTGATAGTTTAGGTGCATATTTTGATTAATTATATTATTTATTGCCCGAGATATAATAAACCAAACTTTCGATCTCAAATGAGACATTTCGTACTAAATGACTTAATATTTTCAAATTTGCGTCAATTATTTCTCAATTATAATACATACAGGATATATAAAATTATAAATACTGAATTTTTTACCTGAAATTTAATTTTCCTTTTTCTTAATCCTCAGGATAGGCATGGAACCACGAGTTCTATCTCTAGCAGCTAACAAATACTTTTCACTTGATACACCAGACCTAATAAACAAAAAACACAACATTAAATTTTCTCGATTTTCTGAAACATACATTCAATGTTAGTAGCATCTTTATTTTCTGCATATAATAACTCAATAGTTCATTTAAAAAATCCTATTTACTTTTTCCGCTATCTCTTCTTTGAGTATAAAACTAAAATTCAATGAGTAGAATTTTGTATTATACGAGAATTTTGTAAAAATTTGAATATACTATTGCATAACTGATCGACTTTTTATCATCAAATTAATGGAATGAATGAAAGTTACAAATGTTAATAAAGTAATTTGGATAAACACAAAATGAAAGAACGATTTGAAATAAGAAATGTCAAACATTACCGAAGTCACATATGTATGTAGTCTTAACACCATATGAAAAGAAAATGAAGTTATTAGTATTATAATAAATTTTACTAGAGCTTATTTATTATTATTTAGTCTAATACAATAAAAAAACTATTATTCTATTATTTTCTTTTATATTATAAAGTTCTTTTTTCGCATGTAATTAAACAATTTATCACATTTTCTTTTCCTAAATTTGCATATAACATAATTTCATCTAACCTTTTCATTAATGCTATGCACATTCACTTACAAATAGCACATTCTCATTAACACCACGATTTTATCTATAAGAAATGTCCTTATTCAAGCACTCGACAGGTGACCTGTGTTCGTAACGCTTTAAGAATTACAATTAGCATATCGCACTCATTTATTACCATAAAACACCGTTTCTAATCACGTAACCGTCTTTCCCTTTCTCATTAATTCAAATAATTATTGTACGTATTTGACTGTCTTTGTATTCCGCCTTTCTTAGCTTTATAATGAGTTCATCCTCGCGTCTTTACTAACAAGCTCACTCCCAGCAAAGATAACAGCTTCTTCATCGGTTTAAATGTATTATGCATTAACTTTGTCGATATTCTGTCACGTACTTAAACCAATAATTTAGAATAGTCTTGGTATTTCTAGTTTTAAATAAAACAAATCCTTATTATTTTAAAGTGTATAATTTTATGTATAAGCAAGTATTTACAAATATACTGTTTACTTTTAATTCATATGGAATTTATAATAAGTTTTTAAAATTAATTTATTCTCCTAACAGTTTGTGATTTTTTTAGAAAAATTATTTAAAAAATTATGAAATAAACAATGAAATAAAAGCAAATAAGAAAAGAAGATGAAAGGTATGTGTTTCAGAAAAAATTTTTAAAAATAGTTTCAAGGATTATAGATTTGTTCGTATTATTGCAAAGAATGTACCAATTTGTAAGGTTTTTTTCTTTACCTGTGAATCAATTAGTTATCCTTTAATAAATTTAATCCTACACATAAAAATAAATAGAACAAGTTTAATGAACAGGAATAAACAATAAAAAGTAAATTTAAATGTTAACGAACAAGCGCAGTTGACTAGAATTATGATCTGAACATCAACTTTTTTATGATATTTAGTGCTTTATTTTTAAAACGAGAAAAAGTGCATAATTAATATTGCTTATTGAATTTAATGGAATTTATTAATAGTAATAACTACTATATGAATAGATTTGTCCACATTAAAGGGATATTAAAGTAAAAATTAAAGACGATTGTAGAACAACAACCGTACGAAGATTACAAAATAGAAGACGATCTGACGAGCAGTAAGGAAGTATTATCCAGACTGAAAGAACAACCAAAGACTTTTGGCAACGCGAAGCGGATCATCAGCAACAGGGGGCCAGCCTTTACGACAGAGGACTTCCATGAATATTATCAATCCGAAGGAATCTATCACGTGCTGGTTACGACGAGAGTTCCAAGAGGCAATGGTCAAGTAGAAAGGATTATCCGAACCCTAATGCTGATGTTGATCAAGTTGTCATTGGATAATCCGAAACAGTGGTGTCGACACGTAGATAAGGTACAATGCTATTTAAACAGCACATACTAACGTAGCATAGACAGTAGTCCGTTTAAGTCCTTTTTAGAGTAAAGATGAAACAGAAAGAGGACATTGCCATTAAAACAGCTATCGAGGAAGAAGCAATTTAAATGTTTAAAGAAGAACGCGATAAAATTAGGGCATTGGCGAAAGAAAACCTTTTGTCGATACAGGAAGAAAATCGACGACAATATAATAAACGATGTAAGGAGGCAATACCGTACAAAGAAGGCGACGTTGTTTTTATTAAAAGAACGCAATTTGGTCCAACTATAAAGATTGTCGCCACATTTTTATAACCATATAAAAATTACACGTGTCATCGGAAACCACTGATACGAAGTAAAGCATGTTGGTAAAGGAGAAGAGCCGCGAGTTACAACTACAGCAGCATATTATATGAAATTGTACCAACCAAAAGAAGAAACCCAATCTTCGGGGACCGAAGATACGCTGAATGGCCCAATGTAGGAGAATTTTGAGTGTAAAAGAATAAACATAGATAAGCGGGTAAACGACGAAAGAATAAAGGATAAAGGAACTGATTGTCGGAATAAAAGAAAGACAGTGTGTGTGTGTGTGTTCTGTTCTTTGTAAATTGTAAGTTGTGTGTGTGTGTGTGTGTGAGTCTGTGATGCTTTGCTTATGGCATCGAACGTTTAAAAAATTCAAGAACGATGCGGATGAATATAAAGGAACGCGGATTGAGACGAAGGGCAGTTAGTAATCAGTAAGTATTCAGTTGTTCAGTTGTTCACCGGCCAAAAAGTATCATTTTTGGCTTACGTAATACAAAGTCGCTCAAGTTAACTCGAGCGTGCTACTTAAAGGCTTAATCAGTTGATCAGTCGTCATCAGTCGCA
Source organism: Polistes dominula (assembly GCF_001465965.1). Next base: position 315,751 of record NW_015149098.1, read on the forward strand.
GTTGTAATAAAAATCATCAGTCGCAAGTCGTTATCAAGATGTGACAGTGCAGTCTCTTATCTACGTTGTAATCGTAAGATCGTAAAGCTACTATTGTACTTTTTCTAATACCTATTTAACCCTTTCAATACGGCGAAAAATCAGTCCGAGTGCGTCCTATTACAAAGATCAGTTCATTTCTCCTCCAAGCGATTGTTAGATAAAATAACTTTTATGCCTAAAAGATTGAAGGACTTGGAGACGCATAAACGTCCCCATAACAGTGCACCATCAACAACAGTGATTTCACAATTGAGTTTTGAATTGATTGAAAAATTTTCCCGACTGGGACAGCATATGTCCCAGCCGGTGCGAAAGGATTAAATATATCTTATTAGTAGGATTAAATTGGGTGTATGTTTACCTCGCACCTCTAACCCAAACCAAAAATTCCTACATGTATGTAATATAATACATATATAGGCATGTATACATTTGTAAATTGATTTTTTTTTATGGATTTACCATTTATCTATACAAAGTTTCTCATACGTTATATAGTGTGATACATCTTCCAACAGTCCCATATATGGATACAAGGATTTTTAATAGAATTATCGCAATAATGGCATATCTGGTCAGGAAATCACGATATTAAACCTGATTGTTCAATAAGACCCCGCTTAACGTTGCTCCGCTTAACGCTGTTTCAGTATTACGTGGTAGTATTGGGGTTCCCCTAAATTGCACACTGTATTGATAGTTGTCGTATATGTGTGCAAATAACATATCGATATCGTGCATATCGTTTAACGCTGTTTTATTTAGCGCTGAAACTTATTAGAACGCATCACCCGTGTTAAACGGGGTCTTGCTGTACGTTTAAAAAACAGTGTTTTCTCGCTCAATACTCGAAGATGAATGCTGTAGAATGCACCTTGACGATTGTTTTATAAAATAGCACACACGGAAAAATTTCAGAAACTTATATTAAGGAAATTATATTTCATCCAGTTCTCAATATTACTATAATATTGTAGTTCCCTTCATCCCGCGAGATGTCACAACCTTTCAGCGAAACGTAATAAAACTTTGTGTGTGTGTGTGTCTCTGTGCCTCCCCCGTTGTAGCTTACCTCTGCATCTTTATATCTTTAGCGTTGTTTGTATAATTTTTTTTAAAATAGGGTGGGTAAAATGATGATAAAGGACTGAGATAGCATTAACTTTTAGAGCAGGGAGTAATATCTTCGAACCAAATGAAATATAATTAGGATCGAACTTCACTTACAGGTAAGTTCGTTTAATCATTCAAGTATATGCATAAAGGTGTAAAGATATATAAAATGTTAAAATCATTTCACGCGCAAATTAAAGAATAAAATTTAAGTACGTGGTAAAAAATTAGCCAAAAATGTTGCGAAACGTCTCTAGTTCCTGGTTCGCCGCGCAAAAAACAGTCTCGACAGCAAAGGGTTAATTATAAGAAATAAGTCATTTTGATCCCTTTGGTACAAGTAGGTACACGTCAATCGTCGATTGTTTTAGCGTTAAAAAAGTAATCCAGAGTATTTTTAGGGCAGTTTAATTTAAATCAGTTCTAGCTTATAGATGGCAAACCAATAATAGATTTGTACCATCACATTAAACCTGTGTATAATATAAATTTAAATAAAATTTTACTAATATTTAGTCTTTTTTACCACTTTTACCAAATCCTCATAATATTTTAAATTTAAGAAGACGGGGTAGGTAGAAAAATATAGAGTAAAAATACATAAGTATTGAATACTTATATGATAAAGACTTTAGAGCTGTATATAAAGGGTAAGGACTAGAAATGGAAGCGATAGAACTTTTCAACACACGATGTTATGCGATGTAGTTGTGAGCAAGCGAGGTTTGAGCTAACTAATGTCAAAGAGTAGGAAAACATACGTTGTCCTCTCCAGGGATACTATTAACTTATATAAACGAAACACCGACATGTCTCTCGGTTGGTTAATAATTCCTGGATTATAATTTAATTTTTTTCATTAAGCGATAATACTCAATTACGATGATACGCAATGAGGATAAAATAAACGGGGATATTATATGCAATCATTGGATAGCCACTCTTAAAAGAATGAGAACTCTAAACTGCATTAATTCAATTGAAAATGTAAGTACTAGTGGGAAATAAACGAATATAAAATATCGCGTATATAAAGACCATGGAACAAAAAGTATAAAAAATATGCGGGCTTAAGTATAGAATAGAATGTAAGAAAAAATTGACAGAACGACTGAAGCATTTTCTTAGTAAAGAAACGACGGTAAAGATAAGGAGAATGAGAACGAAGATTTAAAAGTAAGAAAAGAAGATGAATCACGTAGACGTTAATACCAGATCTTATATCTCTTGAAGACGTGAAAGAATTAATTAAAACTTCCAGCAACGATAATACATTTAATGTGAAAAGTTTAAATAAATGTTCAATAGAATCATATTTAATGTATTTTTTTTTTGACCCTACTGAATGACAAAGTTTTTGGCATCAAATTTTCGTTGTTTATAAAATCATTATTCTGGTCATAGTTTTTAGTAACGAGACATTCATTAATGCTAATAAACATATGTAGTATAATTTAAAATTTATAGATACTGTTTGCGATGAAAATTGAATTGAATGTTTTTATATGAAATATATATAAAAATATTTATTTTTATATTTACACTTTATTTCTACATTTATCTATTAGAAATGTACCTTTGAAGTTATTTTGAAAGAATTGTATATACAACAATAATTAATTGTACGCATGATAAGGGAGAAAGAATGTAAAATGAATCTGAAAATATTTGAAGAATATCTAATATATATTTAAAGTGTAAAATATTTAATGTTATAATGTGAACTACCGTTAGTATTCTATTTCTATCAATACTACCTCTACTATATATCCCCCGATGTATAATACTATATACTATCATATACTATACTATCATTTTATTTCTGTTTCTACCAATACTACCAGTATCAAAGAAAGAAGCATTTCAGATTTTTTCTTCATTCATAAAAAACAATATTTACAAATTAAAGTACATCGAACACATGAATATGTGAATTTATTTAACTGTTAATTATGTCGATATACTTTCTGAAGTATTAAGTTGCATTTATAAAATACCATACTGAAAACGACTTTTATTAGGATCAGCGAAGTTTTTTTTAGAATTGGAAAAGCTCAGTAAAATGTAAAAGCAAAATAGGAAAAGATCTAATAACAAAGTTTTTGGAAGTCGTAAATGCGCACAAGATTTTTCGTATTTTCTCGGAACGTAAGAGAAAAGTTTTATAAAACTTACCCCCAGAAGTTCACTTACAAAGATAATAAAAAGATGCTTATTGGAAATATCTGTGTGAGCATTAATCGAGACAGCGGACGTGATACAATAAACAATAAATGTAACTCAAGAGACGAGGCCATTAAGATAACTGATCATTTTCAAAGATGCAAGCACTATCTGAAGATTAAAGAAGAAATTTGCGTTTTAAGAGATAATGAAAAAAATAGCACAAAGATAAATAAGAAACTTGAAAAATACGGGCAAAGAACAGTTTACGTGCGGATTGCACACGGAAGTCCAATATTAATGGAATTATAATTACAATGTACACGTGTATATAAAGAAAAAATTACGAGTTGAAAGGTATAATATATTTTAAATGTAATGAATATTGTAACATCATCCAAAAATTGAGACTAGCAACGATTTTAAATTTATTTAAAGATAACTAATAATTGGGAACCGCCGTAACTATTTCGAATTTATAAAATTTTATAATGAAATATTATAAGATACTTAATATATTTCACGGTTTACGACCTCAGAAAAACAATAAGTTTGGTGTGTAAGAAGCAAAGCTAAATGTGGCGTAATAGAATAAAAGAAGTTACTATCTAATTCCATTGCACACAATCTACGATTCTTTTTGCTTTGATACAACTTTCTGATCGATACCTTTTAACTGATAAGCACTAAAGGCCTCTTCTCTGTACATGCTAAAACATATTGTGACACATGCATCGATTTATAAGCTTCATGATACTTGTTGCAATATATATATATGATTCATGAAAATATTAGACCGTTTAGTAAACCTAACTACAACTTGAATCTAAGGTCTTATGCTTTTGCGGATATTTACTTTAATAATTGAGCATCTAATTTGCCGAATCGATTTACTCCATAAAACAGAAAGTAGAGAAATTTAATAAATTGAAGATTTACTTTTCATTAGTCATATAAAAATTTAAAATTAATGTTTGAATTTGATAGTAATAAAATTTAATGTAAAATAACATGTGCATAAAATAAAATTTAAAAAAAAACAAATACAAAAAGTTAGGTATTTATTACCTAGAGGTAATAAAATTTTTAAAGTGCATCATCTGTAATATTATTTTAAGCAGTAGACCGATCAATTCAATTATTCACAGTAGTCTGAGTTGAGTAATTAAGTTATTCGATAAACTTTTTAACAATATTTTTTTGATAATTACTGAAAAATTTAAAAATAAGGATATCAAAAAAGTTTTCACATGACTAAAATATTGATATGCATTTATGAACTTTTCGCATGTCTGTTCATGTGGGTACAGTAACTTCCAAAACTATTCAGACATTGCAGTATGATCAACTTTATGATATCATTTTTCGATTGTTTATCATATAATCTTAAATTTATTGTCTTTCCTAAAAGGTTTTAATTTATCTTAATGAACATACATAATTTATAAAAAAAAGTTACATATATTAGCTAATAAAAAGTATCAAAAAAATTAATACTACACTTTTAGCCGACAAAAATATTTGAATAATGCTCAATTTTCTATTATTTAATTAAATTACTTATTAAAATATTTATTTAATATTTCATAAGACATTTCTTAATTCAATGATTCTCAAACTTTTTCAATTTTCGGTGGTCTTGCTAAATTTAGATTTATCAAAAACGCATTGTTTTAAATATCAATGACTGCACTTTACGAAATGGCTAATTTAGTATATAAATTTTTAGTAAAATTAATGTCCGGTAATTGTCAGAATTAGATACTTTGTTTGTTACTAAGCACATGTTACGTCATAACTAACGTGAACTATTTCAGAAGATTGTTAGCCTATTTTAACTACTCTGCTAAGCCTAACCAATAGCAAAAAGATTCGTTGCTTTTCCAAAAATTAAATTACAATAAAAATATGGTAAGTTTTACAATAATTACGAGAAACATTCTGCATTTTATTTAAGTAGAATAATTTATTTTTGGCCGATCAGAAGATAAATAGGAATAGTGAGCAATGAATAATCGATCAGATTCTCAATGATTGCCGTATTATAGCTGAGGTATAAAAGTGAATGATAGCCGGATCTCCAGTAGAACTTTATATAACCGTCTATGATGAAGATCGTATTTCCGTTTCGCGTAATCTTGGTCTTAAAAAACTCCTGGTAGGCCACATCAGAGGGTAATTCAAGAACAGTAGCGGTGGGTGGGTTCTTGTGGTGAAGGTTTGCTACTTTTGCATTTCGCTAACTTGGGTAACCTTTCTTAGCTGACGCAGGCTTTTATTCCTTTACGTGGTTGTTTCTTATAAAGGCTTTTCATTAATCTACCACCAGTAAAAGCTATTTAATACAGGCGGTATTTTTATTGGATTCTCCTGCACGGCCTTATAATTATTTAGAAAAAGAGAGCGCTTTAGTAGTACACACTATTGCCTTGGTGAAATAAGGTGAAAATTATCTGAATTGTAACTTATAATAAGAATAAAAAAATTCTTTATATAAAAATATGTTTAATAAAAATAAAATATTTAATTAAATGGTATATTATTTTTATTATATTATATTTATAATTAAATATAATTATATACAATGTAAGCCAATGAATATGTTAAATTGAAGTTATCAGTAATAATTTAATTCCGAATGATAAATCTTGAAGCAAGAATATTTACACAAACCCGCATTTGTCTTTACATTCATACTTAGATAAATGTCTTTTGTCGTTGGCACTGCAAACGACGCACCGTCTAATTCGGTTTTTTCTTGCTGATTTATAAACCGAAGAAAAGTGTTTTTCTGTTAGCTTAGTAGATGATTATTGCCTGTTAGATGTTGACGACTTGTATTTTGGTGATATTTTCCCGGTATTTCTCTAATTAATTGTAATTAAAATTTTTCCATGGATATCGGTTCTTTTTTCTTGTGCTTGTAAAGGCAATAAGCATTCCACATATAAATATCCAACAAATGAAATAAAAATTTGCAATACCTTTTAAAGGATTTGCATGAGGAATTCACCGTGCTGGTAACCATATCCGCTTTATCCACTGCACTCATTGAATTATTATAGTCCAATACGCTCCGTACTGGTTTTTGTATAACTTTTTTTCCTCCGTGCCTGGTTATCGTTTCAAATTCTGGTGTATGCATGCTGAAACATGCATACAGCTTTTCTATCCATCCACTTTGTGACTAATAAATTTTTAGATGATCGAAATTTGCCTCTCTTTTTTTTAAACGTTAATTAATTTTTGGCATTCCTTTCCTCCTTTTTCTAACCGTTCCGCATGCATTTGTACAATTATTATGTAGAAAATTAAATAAAGCTGGATTCGAATGCTAATTGTCCACATAAAGTGTATAGCCCTTTCCTAGATAGGGTTTCAGAAGCGTTTCTACTATTGTTAGAGATATTCTAATTGTGGGGGTGGTTTCAGACAGAGAGATGCTGTATCTCATAGTCGTAATCTTGCAAAAACAAAGCCTACCGTGAAATTCGAAGGTTCACGTGGTGTTTGCTAAGTGTAAGCCTAAAACTATCGCAATCGGTAATTATTTTGAATTTTATCCCGAACAGATAAGTATGGAAACTTTTAATGGCGTAGATAGCCGACAAACATTCGAGTTCAAAACTATGATATTTCGACTCAGCAGAGCTGGTGCGCTTATTGAAATATGACACGGGTTGGAATTTTCCGTCTCTTTGTTTCTGCAACAGGATAGCACCAAATCCAGCAGTACTTGCATTGCAATGCAATTCCGTCTTAAGAATCGGCGAATAAACCGCTAATATCGGTTTCGACACCAACAGAATTTTTAACATTTCGAACACCTCTTGTTCCTTAGAACCAAAATGATAATTCTTATCAGATTTTATCATATCGTATAATGGTTTTGCCTTCCCTGAAAACGCTGGTATAAACCGCCGGAAATAACTGGCCAGACAGACGAACCTGTGTAACTCTTTTACATTACGCGGCACAGGATAATTCACTACAGACTTCACGTTTTCGTCACTCGGCCGAATACCATCCTCATTCACCCGATATCCCAGATACGTTATCTCGTTATAAGCGAAGTAACATTTATCAAGCCGGAACCGCAGAGAAAATCGCGCGGCTATTCGGAAAACTTTACGTAATGTTTTAAGATGTTCTTCCATGCTATATGACGAAATTAATATATCGTCGAGGTACAAAAAAACCATATCTTTTCTAATTAGTTCATCAAGACAATTAGATACGAATCTCTGAAATACTCGCGGTGCATTTGTTAAGCCAAACGGCATTCGCAGGTATTCATACTGACCGAAAGGTGTTACAAAAGAGATATATTTTATCGACGATTCGGCTATTTTAACATGATGGAAACCGTCCTTTAGATCTAACGTCGTATAATATTTTTTGTTCTCCAATCTATCCAGATTGTCATCGATCATCGGCGTAGGAAAGTTATCTCTAATAGTTATTTTATTTAGCTCGCGGTAATCGACGCAAAGTCTGAGTTCACCATTCTTGTTACGAACTAATACAATCGGACTGGCATACGGTAACTTACTAGGCCTAATAATACCATCGGCCATTAATTTATCCAGAATTACGCGCAGCTTCTCTTTATCGGCGTAAGCTAATTGTCTCGGCCGGAAAAAGATCGGTTGTTCGTGTTTCAAAGATATTACCATTTCACACCCGTGTTCTTTTTCAACAACACCCGAATTTAGTTTTGACTTATATTCCGTATCATATAACTCTTTAACTTCCCTTTTCTCATCAGAAAGGATGTTAGGATTAATTTGTAACATATCGCTTACTTTGACTGGTTCATCTAAATAATCAATATTCAATATTTCATTACTAAAGCAATTATCCTCATTTCTTAAAGACTCGGAATCGGCTTTTATAATTTGAATGTCTTTACCTAATAAAATTTTCACCCACGGATTTGACGAAAAATCTCTTCCAAGCAACACGGCGTGACTAATGGCATTGTCCGCCACGACAAGAAATTTCATTTTCATCTCTCTCTCACAGATATTAATATCTATTTCGAAATTACCTAAAATTTGTAGCTTGGAACCGTTTATTCCATAGAGATCATAATTTACTTCTACCGCAGATAAACTTACACTATTAGGGCGCAAAATCTATATCTACAGATGTCATCATTTTCGTCTGCTGTGGTGAACGTTAAGGGTACCGTATACGGGGGATGTAGTGCTGTGGCGCCTGTACCAAAATCATTGAATCCGAAATAGATGCCGACGTATGTGATGCTGATGTAGTAGGCGTAGCGGGTTTCCTCCTCTTCTCCGGACAGTCTTTGAGATGATGATCGGCTGATCCGCAGCAATAACAGAACCCTTTCGATGTTCTTGGTTTCCAACATTGCGGAAAAGTATGATCAACTACCCCGCAATTATAGCATTTTCTGATCGCACGTGTTGTCGTCGATCCTTTCGTCGATGGTTTCGGATGAACGACCGCTTTCGTTGCCTTCACGTCCCTTACGTAATATTCCTATGACCTTTTCGGTCGCAGATTGATTTTTTCAAAAGCTTCAAGTCAGACGTTGACTTAAAACGTGCCATAAGTGCCTGATCCTGGAGACGTGGGTCCGGTATTCCATCGATGATGTAGTCTATTATCTCTTCCTCGCGTATCGGAACACGATTAGCGAATACAATTTTCTCATGAAAATAGATACTGAAGGATTCGTTCAGATTACATATTCGTGTCTCAAATTCTCTTCTCAAAGTCAATCTTCTTTGACGATTATCATATATTGTTTCCATCCGTTGGAGAAGATCTTCCACACTTAAACTGATATGTTCTGGTTTTGAATGAAACTAATTTAGAGCTGATACTTTTAACTTCGAACTGATAACAATCTTTGCGCTATTATCGTCCAGACTTCTTTTCTTATTAGTTCAAGATCTAGAGAAACATTACCGTCTCCGACACGTGGAGCTCCAACAGCAACCGTCAGCTCGTCACGTCCCGTCGCACCATCTGCTTGAACCGGATTATTCAATTCTTTTTCCAGATACTGCCATATTTCTGGCTCCGCTTTGGTCAACCTACTAATTAATTCATTTTTGTTTCTGACAGCAGGCAAATTTCTCGTAATGCCTCCTTCAATTGGCAAACGGTGTAAGAGCTTGGTTCCTTAGCAGACATTATGATAGTTTCTGTTTTTACTGATAATTCCTCAAACCCGATATAATATTATTTTCCACACACAGCGGACAGAATTTCGCATATACAGCGGACAGAACAGATTTCGCGTAAACAAACAGAGATATTCCGCGCCACGGACAGAAAAGATTTCGTATCTAACGAATAGAGATTTCCGCGCAACGGACAGAAGACTTCGTATACGAAGAACAGAGATTTCCGCACAGCGAACAGAAGAACAGAATTATCACTATCACAAAAAAATCGCGTTTATTTCTTAATCCTACTAACTTTTGATCCCACTTCTGAACTGTGGGAGTGGTTTCAGACCAGAGAGAGAGAAATATAAAACTGAAGATGAAATTATATAGTTTATTCAATTATGATGATGTGATGTCGAGCGGTATTTACATAAGTTTACAGAAAGTGGCGTGGTTACAGAAATACAGAATGCAAAAGAGTTATAGATTTAACACACAGACAAAAACTGAAGATTAAAGACTGACTAACTAAGGACAGATACAGACGGACTAACTGAGGACTGAAGACTAAGGAAACTTTCTTACTTCTTTCCACATATTTATATCAGAAATGAGCTACACCCCTTTGGAGAGTGAAGGAGATTATAAATCTTATTGACCAATAGCATAAGGATCCACCTCATAGTCCACTGAAGGGTACAGCCTATAGCTTTTGGTAGTTGAAACTATGCATAAAGAAACTTGATCTGGAACATCGGAATGTTATCTCTTTTATGGTATATCGCATATGTTCACATAGGAATCCGAAATTCTTCAAAGGGTCCCGACACTGCACAAAGGGTTCTCATCGCACCAATAAATCCCGATAATTCTTAGGTTTGTTTATGGTTTTATGGCCCTCCTAAACTTTCCCTTTAGTTTCTGAATAGAGTTTTCCTTTCCAGAAAATAAGATATAACAAAAAGAACTGAATACTAGTTTTTTTCCTACATAATATCTTTATTTTCACTATGCACCATAGTAGATGATCCGGTATAAACAATTACATCTTGCACAAATCCTGTCTGACAATGGCTGAGAATAAAGGATTTGACACCAAATCTATTTCTTTTTGACGGGATGTATTGTTTAAAAGACAGCCGTCGTTTATATAAAAGTAAACTTTGGTCAATGCACTGTCGTTAGTAAGATTGAAATGCTTGACTAAACTCTTTTCGTAATACATCAATGACGTTCCTTATTTTATACAAATGATCATTAGTAGGACCCGACATCATGGGTGAAATGTAGCATCTGTAATAATTTGAAATAGCAATCTCTGGTCATTACTTCTGTAAAAATATCGCTACGTAGAAGTTTGTCTGTACTTCAGTACTCTACTTATGCTAACTTTCTGTTGTGTGTCATTAAAAATGTCGTTGCAAAAAAAAACAGTATAGTTTGGCTAGTACTGTTTCTTCTGAATTATTTATATTATTATTATTCTTTCGAAACCAATATTGATTTGTTTCTTTTGCAATCAGCTTTACAAGCTCTTCAAACAAGAAAAGTTGAAAATATTCTAAAAATTTTGCTGATCTACTAATATTTCTTTTAATTCCTGAATCACCTCACATAAATTCATATATTTTAGGTTCACATTTTTTTAACGTTCCTATTTCACAGTGACTGCAATTTTCTTCAATCTTCTCTGCTTCTGATTCAGAAGTACTACAAATAGTTCTTCTTTTTTGTGCAATGTAACATTATTTTAATTTTTATTATCTGAATCGTTTTTGAATCAGTCAATCCGTTAGAGAATAGAATCCTCTTTGACCTTCGGTTTAACATTTTGACAAAAATTATGCAAAAAAAAAAAAGATTTTATAAAACAAACTAAACAAAGCTCAAAATAAAATTTTCAAATGAGTGTTGCAAACCTTGAAAAATTAATACCTCTAATTCGATTTCTTGTTACAGTGACTCAAAAAATTCATCAAATGATCTCACAGTGTTTTAATTTTTACATAGCTTTCATAGTTCACATAGTACAGAAATAATTTAAATATGTTATATTTGTATATTTTATTGTATATTTATTGTATATATGTATATTTTAAGCAAAATATAATGAAATTAACAAATCCGAAATTTGATAAATTTTTTGACTTTGTAAAAATGAAATTTTAATACTTCGTATACCCTCTTTTAGTTTTCAATACGATTTTTATGCGTCTTGGCATGATATCTACTAAACTTTTGCACAGTTTAGGCTTAATTTTTTTAAAGCGACTTTTACTTTTACCACAATTCAATAATACTAAATTTTGTATGATATTTTTCAAAACACGCATACAGACATAATCTAACATCGCAGTTCTTACATTGATATCGCGTTTGACTGATTTTGTCGTTCTTTGCACATACCACACATTTTCGTAATGGATTTTTCCGTTTTGTTTTGTCGTTTACATAAACTGATGAAAAATGTCTTTCAGTAAGACGTATTGGATTATTATAACAAGATTTATTAAGATTTTTCGTGTTTTTCGATGAATGATAGCGTCTTAAAATCTGTCGAATTAGTTCGAGGTGGAATTTTGCTATCAATATTTGTTTTCCAGTTTTCAATTTATATAAACAGTAGGCGTTCCAAGTGCATACATCAAATCAATGAAAAAAATACTTTTTGTCAGATTTTTTCTTTGTGAATAAACGGTGCTTATTATCATGTCTGTTTTATTCACAGCTCTCATAGAACGATTGTAGTCTACAACGCACTTTGGATTTATGATAATTTTTTTCGTGCGATAATGAATTTTTGTTTAAACAAATTCTTCAATGTGGAAAGGCGATAGCATACATGCTACATGTACACCTTCCTTTCGTCGTACCATTTCAAGGCTAGAAAATATTCCGGCGACCAGAATCTCGCCTTGCCTTTTTTCAATTTGTTGTCCATTCTTGGCATACCTATGCGTCTTTTTCTCACTGTGCAACTAGCGTTAGTACCATTTATGTATAAAAAAGTAAACAGTGCTGGACTTGTTATTGGAAGAATATTTAGGCTAATGTAGTATTGGGAGTGCCGCGTGGCGTCGTGACGGTGCACTCGTGGACGCTACATTGTTCTTCCGTTGTTTTCTGTGTGTGCTGTGCGTCTCGAAGTGCGTGCGTTGTTAGTTATAGGACGTCAACCGAAATGCGTGGACGTAGCGTTTCTTATTCTTAGTTTTTCTTTTGTTCTTTTATGTAATGCATATTATTATATCTGAAATATAGTTGTTCGGTATCTTAACCAGGAGTGTTGGAAATCATTAGATAGAATTTTCCAATACTTGTATACCAATTATATACATACAGTGTGTGACCTTCGTCTAAATATGGTCTGAGTAGCTGGACAACAATATTCCCAGATTTTCCTATATTTGCATTTGCGTTGGGAATATTGGAGAGGGATCCTTCATATAATATAAAATCCTGAACAAATCCAGATCTCTTGTCGTATAACACAAAGGATTTAATGCCAAATCTATTTCTTTTAGATGGAATATATTGTTTAAAGGACAATCTGCCCTTATAAAAAAACAAACTTTCGTCGATACACAAATCTTGCACTTCGCATCTTACAATATTTTGTTAAGGACCGGCTATAAGTGAAATAATACGTACTGTGCTACACATTTCATATTATCAAGAGAGTTTCATTGAGCAATAATACAGTACAAAAGTGAAATGATGTTTAATAGATATAAAAAACGTTAGACTCTAAAGAACCTCATTAACTAAAAAAAGTACGGAGCCATATCTCGCAAAATATTAAAAGTACAAATAAGTTTCCGCCGTTTTGAGACAGATAGCATGACACGAGGCTTACGTTAGAATTCGCAAATGACAACCGGCTTGAAAATTAGGTTGCTCATTCAAGAGCAAAATAACCCTATCATATTAATAACTACGTATTACCATTATATAATTTTTTTTTTTTTTAAATGTCTAAATTTAAGCCAAATAAGCGTCATTTGCGGAAACTTTTAATTTATTTCTTTAATTTAAAAAAAATCTACAGCTGAGGCGCATCGATTGCTCCTAGAAGCACTTAATGAGGCTGTCTTGAGTGAGAGAACATGTCGTGAGTGGTTTCAATAGTTTAAAAACGATGATTTTGACATAAAAGACAAAGATCGCAGTGAAAGGCCAAAAATTTACGAGGATGCATAATTGGAGGAATTTTTTGAGGAAAATTCGTCTCAAACATAAAAGGAACTTGCACTTACTTTAGAAGTCACTCAGCAAGCAGTCTCACATCGTTTAAAATCGTTAGGAATGATTCATAAACAAGGTAATTGGGTTCCATACAAATTAAAGCCGAGAGATGTTGAGCGCCGATTATGCATGAGTGAAATGAGGATATATTATGATAATCCAAAAAAAAGAAAATCATGGGGACTACCTGACCACGCGTCAACATCCACAGCAAAACCGAATATTCATGGAAAAAACTCATGCAGTGTATTTGGTGAGATCAGCTGGGTGTGATGTATTACGAGTTGCTTAATCGAAGCAAAACAATCACTGGAACTCTCTACCGAAAACAATTCATAAGATTGAGCTGAGCTCTGAAGTAAAAATGCCCTCAATACTACTCCAGACACAACAAAATTATTCTTCTACATGATAATGCTCGTCCGCATGTAGCGGTTACGGTGAAAAATGGCACATGCTCTGTCGGAGCAGCGGTTAATATTATATGAAGATACCAAAAATTGGGTTGATTTGTGGATAGCCTTAAAAGATAAGGAGTTCTTCAGACATGGAATCCGAACGCTGCCTAAAAGATGGGAAAAAGTAGTTGCTAGTGATGGACAATACTTCGATTAAATTTAAACTACCCTTCTTTCACAATAAATATTTTTTTTTTAACAAAAAACGGCGGAAACTTATTTGTATCCCTAATAATTAAAAAAAGTAAAAAACAATCACGATTAAATTATATCACAATATTAAACAGTCAAATCCCCATTTTTAAGGTTTAGAAAAAATTAAAAACAATCAAGAACATCAACCGTCAATTCACCTTACCTGCCCTAATTAAAGAAAATAAATTTCCTACATTTTAGATAAATTTTAAAACATTTTAGAATATGTAATGCCACAAGGCATTTCTTGCAATAGTCTCGCTGCGTTTTTTATATCTCGCTAATTCTTGAGTTTGTTTGGGATTTTATTGCCCTCCAGAATTATTATATTATGTATTATATTATCCCTTTTTATCACAACATAAATTTAAGTTGAAAATAAGTTGAGTTCATTTTTATCACTTTTTGCCAATTATAATTGTGGATTTTCACTTAAATACGTGTTTATTGGGTAGTCGGATGACGCTCGTTCTCTTCTCATTCTTTTCATAAATGAGACTGGGTTTACCGCCAAGCTCTACACCAACCCCAGACTTCGATACACTATCTTTTCACATTCATTTGATTTTCGGGGTTTCCATTGCAGTATTGATCTGAATTATGCTTACTATCTTCGTTTTAGTTGAGCTCGGTATTCTCCATTTTCGGAGAAGGTATACACTATTGGTTGACAATAATAACGGAGTTTAAGATCTTGTCCTTCGTTCCATTGCTTTCATTATGATTCAAAATTCAAGAAGACGGAACACCTATGCGCAATCGCACGCGATTCACCGCATCCATTAATTAAGCCGAGTTGAAGCGGATTAATGAACACAGAAATGGGAGGGTCTCAGGCCAAGGACGGTCCCCCCAATCTTTGCACAGCAACCGTGGAACAACGCGACTATTCGCGACAAAATTAAGATTAAAACCGATGGGTTGACATAAGAGCTTTCCACCTTGGGGCCACTCATTCAAAAGCAACTTGGTTGCTTTACTACTTACAACCAACAGATTATTGGCTGCACCATTGAGTTTCAAATATTATCATTTAATGCTTGGAATATTAGTGATGCCTCTGGTGGTTTCATTCGGGCGATGCCAATTGACTTTGCTAACAGCACCGATCAGAGTCATGAAGATACAGATGACAAAACGGTCAAAATATCCCGAGATAAGTCACCATCAGGGAGACGAAGCGTTGGAAAACCTCGAAAGCGCTAGAGCGACAGTCTGACTGTATGAAGCGAGTCGCGATGAGGAACAGGCATTGTGCCTATTTAGAAGAAAGAAGAAGAAAATAATATCATCTTTGTAAGAGTATGAGTATGCTATACGTGTGAGCCCTACTACGTGTGGCGTGAGAGTGTGTGCGTGTGCGTCCAGCTTATGCTAATGAACGCAAGATTTGACGGCGTTGTGATCGCCGATGAGGCCACCAGTACGACCGGCGGCGGAGTGCGACACTCATTGTTCGACCCTGCTCTCGAGCGCATGGCGCTAAGTAACTCTTTTACCATGTAGTTAAAAAAATCAAGTTTATATCAAGTGACCTCCTGAAATTATTCGCCCACCCTTACAACTTTTTATTTTTTTCTCTTTCCTATAATCCCTACACTTTCAAACGCTTCTTTCTTGCATTTTTGCATGAAATTTTTTAGATATTTTTCTCATTTTATTTCCTTCTTTTGTTGAAGGGTCGAAATGAGTCAAAAGAGAATTTACCCTCATAATAAGCTGAGATAGCTCGCTTATATTAGTGACTCTTCTGAAACTGAAAACACTGAGTCCACATTAGAGTAAAGCAGCAAAGAGGAGACAGACGATGAAGTCGTTTCACCCAATTACAATGATTTGTTTAACACTAGAACTACCGGAAAAAAAACAATGCTACTTCTACCAAGACCAGTCAAAATGACTGGTCATTTATAATCGTAAAAACAGAAGAATTTTTTTATTGTTTTGTTTTATATTATCATATAGAATGAATATAAGGGTATGGAAATACATCTACATGATGACAATTTTTAAAAATATAATAATTTAATTATAATAACAACATTTTTAATGAYACTAACAAGTATTAATAGAACTTTTAGAAACAAAAAGAAGAAAATAAACATACAATAAAGTAAATATAAGAAGTATTTTATTATTAAAAATGTAATAGAATCTGAAATAGAAAAAAAAAATTATTATTAATTATTTTTAATATAAAATATTAAAATGATTGTTATTTACCTGATTATGATTCGTCACATTTCTTACAAAAGTAATTTATCTTTGTAATGCATTGTTTGCAAACATATTTTTTACATAAATTACAAATGACAGTAGTCTTATTATTATTGCAGAACCCTATTTGACACCATTTACGTGAAGAAGGTGAACTCGTTGATGTACTTGCAGCAGTAGTTTTTTGTTGCTTGATTTTTGATTGTACATATTCAATGGCAAGTTCATTTGCTAGTTGAAACAAGAAGTCTTGTCTAGATATNATGTTTCTTTTAATCAGCCTTCGCCAATATAAATTTATATATTGGTTTGTTACAAATTTTTTGCACTTTTCACTAATCACAAAATTTTAATTAGAAAAAGCAATATTACACAAGTTTCCACTGGTAAAACACGGAGCGACGTGGAGACTTCCTACGCACTTTCATCCAGGGGGCGCTAGTGAACTCTGGTATCAGCGTAAACCTAACTTAAAAGAGCTGCACGTCTTCGGCGAGGAGGTCTTCGTGCATATCTCAAAGGAGAACCGTCGAGCGCTGGACGCCAAAGCGCGAAAAGGCTATTTAGTCGGATACGGAGACGAGATCAAGGGATTCCGAGTGTGGCTTCCAGACAAGAACAAAATTGAGACAGCAAGAGATGTAGTTTTCTCGGGAAGAGTCGACCCGGCAATTGCACCAAACGAACGTAACGACGAAGAGGTGTTTGGCTGGGCATTGAACGTCCCTCAAGTGAGGACGAAGTTTCAGATGATGAGCTTGAGCCGATAGAAAACGCAGAGGAACCAGAAGCCGAACAGCAAGAACACGAAGGCGAAGAGGAAATGAGAGAGGACGAACCAAAAATCGAGGAAGAGTATCTGCAAGCAGCGGGAGATATAGATAACAACGATGAAGAAGATCAATTTGACAATGAACCATATAACCTCCGAGGCAGTTGGAAGCCTCATGTACTTATCGACAGTAAGTCAAGTAAGCAGGTACCTTGAAAAACCAAGAACAATTCACTGGAAAGCAGTCAAGCGAATATTGAAGTACCTGAAAGGTACAATAAATTACGGACTACGATTCAAACGCAACCAGAAGAAAGAGCTACTTGCATACAGCGATGCAGATTATGCGGGAGATCTAGAAACACGACGTTTGACAACAGGATACGCTCTTAAGCTTGCGTCATCAACAATATCCTGGAATACTCAACGACAACAAGTCGTTGCATTATCGACTACGGAAGCAGAGTATATGGCTGCATGTCAGACAGCTAAGGAAATAGCCTGGATGAAGAGTTTGATGAAAGAGTTGCTGAAAGTAAAGAACGTTCCGACGACTTTTCTCTTCATGGACAATCAGAGCGCGATATGCTTGATAAAGAATCAGATGTTCCATAAACGCGTCAAACATATGGACGTAAAATGTCGTTACGTACGAGAGAGACATAAAGAAAAGGATTTCTTGTTGAAGTATGTCTCGTCGAAGGAACAACACGCAGACATCTTTACGAAAGCGTTACCACGGCAGCAGCACAGTTATCATCGAGAAGCGCTTGGGGTTCAAGCCAAACATCTTTCATCAAATGAAGGCTGAGATTAAAATTAAAACCAAAGCAATAAAACAAAAGCGGGAGTGTTGAAATAAATTTTGTTATTTACTGTACGAGATTGGTATTCCTGACGCTCTCTGTTACGCCACTTAGGCGACATTTTTTTGTATTACTTTTTCTTCTTTCCTTATCGTTGCCATTATGTAAAAGACACGTTTAATATCGTTTAAAATATATATCCATTTATTTCTCGCACATCCTCGTTGGAAATAATTTGCGCCTACCTTATACTAACAATGTAGATAACCAATCAGCGATTAAACTGGCAAGTAATCCTGAGTATCATAAACGAACAAAACACATAAACGTTCGTTATCATTTTGTGCGAGAAGTCTTCGAACGAGGCGATATTATTGTAAATTATGTCGATACCACACGACAGCTTGCAGATGTTTTTACGAAGCCCTTGAGTAAGCAACAATTTGAAAAATTACGACATGGAATCGGGGTATTAGTCTAAATAAGTGGGAGTATTGGAAGAATATTTAGGCTAATGTAGTATTGAGAATGCCGCGTGGCATCGTGGTGGTGGACTCGTAGACGCTACATTGTTCTTCCGTTGTTTTTTTTTTGTGCTGCACGTCTCGAAGTGCGTCAGTTAGTTAGTTATAGGACGTCAACCGAAATGCGAGGACATAGCGTTTCTTATTCTTAGTTTCTTTTGTTCTTTTATGTAATGCATATTATTATATCTGAAATATAGTTGTTCAGTATCTTAACCAAGAGTGTTGGAAATCATTGGATAGAATTTTCCAATAGTTTTGTATTCTTACGAATTATAAGTAGTATTAAACACAAAAAATCAGTTTCAACAAATTCTGTGTGTTTTAATATCCATATATTGACTTTAAATCCTGTACGGAAAAGTAACTGCGAAACGCTAGATTTGCTCCGACCTGCTGGTACTCCCAAAAGCGAAATCTTTCTACCGCAAAGGGTTAATTATTATATTTTTCCAATAAAATTATTTAATTATTATAGTTTTGTAATAAAACAAATGATTGGTGCATTACACAGTTTTTAATTATTGTAGAATCATATTAAAAATCATTTCCTCACGAATCTGTCATTTCCTCATTTTTTAATTTTTTTAAAATTTTTATATTCAATTCAAACTCAAAACAGTTGGGGACCACTATAATATTTTCCTCAAACAAGACATATACTACGACTTGAGCAAAAAAAAAAAATCCGTTGTATTTTTATTTTTCAGATCACCAGGAGGGCTGGAATCATACACGCTAGGACACCCTCTTTTTTTTGGACCCCCCACTTTGACTGCTCATAACTTTGTCAATTTTAATTTTTTTTGTTTGGTTAATTTTTGTATGTAATAATAAAACATCAATAAACGAATGATAAAAAAATGGATACTAAAAATATTTTTTGTTTCCTTTGTACCGTGCTTCAAAAACCGAGAAAAATTCATACCTCTACACTAGAATACCCCCTTAAGTTTAGGTAAGAATTTTTCATGATTTTTAGTTAAAAAAAATTTAAACGCGTTTTTCTCGAAACAACGTTTTGAAAAACTAGCTCCATCGTATCTTGCAAACCAGTGAACCGATTCTTATAAAATTTAAACCACATATTCTACACATGAATTTTAACAAAGTGAAGCAAAAACTTTTCTTAATTTTAATTTTTACTATTAATTTTTAGTCAAAAACGGCAAAAAACGCTTTTTTTCACTTTTTTTTGTAATTTGTCCATCATTTTTTTATTTATTAACCCTTTAGCCTATAACCACGAGTCTGACTCGTGGTAAAGAATTTGTGCCATAAGCAAAAACAACGAGTCTGACTCGTGGTAAAGACTTTGTGCCATAAGTGAAAACCANAAAGAATAATACATTCGTCTAAATATCTTATCGACGGTGTTGATTTCAAAAAACAGATATTTTCAGATTTATGTCGAATTTAAGAAGTACCAGTCAAAATGACTGGTATTGGTAGAAGTAGCAAATGCCAAAATTTATTCGAATTCTGTTTAAGTTATAAAAAAMTAAAAATTATTTTTAMAAACCATTTCTTATATCTAGAAAAGTCATCATATAATTTTGAGAAAAAAATGTAACGTGAGGTGGGAATTAAATAATGAAGTTGCGCGACCAGTCATTTTGACTGGTCTGGTAGTTCTAGTGTTAATGATAACGTAGAGCTCCAGAACTAGAATCCACCATCATTTCCATGGTCCCATGCAAACTAACTGTGCACCACGAATGCCACTAGTTACTTACATCGTGGGTCAAGATAATCTCTCTATTGGTAACGAAGCCACAGAAGTGGATTTTTTCTTTGAAATCATAACAGTTGTTGGGATATTGTTGATCATGAGCTACAACCGGTTACCTAAATGGCTTATTATTGATCACAAAATTGTTCGCTGGAAAATTCAGCTATTCAAAAGGCGATGAATAAGGATTGCGCTTTCTTTTTTTGATTTCGAAATTATATTTCAATTCCCCGGAGAAACCTGCAGATGCTTCAAAAATATACTACATTGAAAAACTAATTTCCTGCTTGAAGTATACTTTTTTTAAGAGTTTCACTGACAGCACAAGGCAGTCAATAGACGAGTCAATGGTCAAATTCAAGGAAAGTAGCTGCCTAAAACAGTACCAACCCATGAAACCAGTAAAAAGAGGTGGGTGATTTTTAGATAGCTGTGATTTTTTATGTCTAGTACTTTATTTATCATTAAACATATTTTTTTTATCAAAAAATTACAAAATTCATAAATTTGATAGTATTCTATTGTCGACAATGACTATTGAAGCATAAGTAGTCATGGATCATAAATAACTTACAGAAATACACCTAAAATGTCAGTCAAATAAGTGGCAGGTCCGATTCTCGTTTTTCAAACTAAATGTATAAATTTCTATAAAGATTTGTTTTATAATTTAAAGTTTAGCTTTTATAACTAAAATCTAACGTATATTCCATAAAATTATGCTGCAATTATACAAAAAAAATTGATTGGCAGAAAGGAATAATTGTCATTGATTTATGTCCTGGAATTTTATTTATTTTTTAAATTAAAAATATTTGCTGCTTAAACGCCACCTTCCATTCAGTTTCTTTCGCTCTCTTTGGCGGCATTTTAAAAAAGGACTACTATTTGTGTATAGTTTACAGCTGTATGTTTATTTTTTGCCTTGATATTTTGATAGAAATAATTTGTTTATTTTTAAAAAAGGTAAGTCATACAATTACATGTCAGTACCATGATATTAAAATTTACACATATTAATACAATGTTTAGATTAACTATTCAAAATATATATTTAATTTTACGTGTACAATTGAAATTGTGTTTGGAAAATCATTTTAATTATATGCAAAAAATAAGGTTAGGTAAAAATAACAAATAATTTTCAAATTCATATTTTCTCAATGTTTTAATTTATTATTATCTTTAGTTGTTCTAGTTTTATGAAAAATGACTCTAATACACCGGACAAGACATAAAAATATACCTGGGCTCCAAAACTTGTGTAATAATAAACCGTTTACAATAAGTAAAAAACGTGTATTAATACAGAAGAAAAAAATTACTAAAGTTCAACAAGATAAAAAATTAAAAAAAAATCTCTTTTTTAGAAGAGAAAGGTTACGGCCATTAGGCCCTCTATTCTCAACTCATTAAGTTGTCTCGATTGTCAACCTGGCAAAATATGTGAACATTTCTCGATGGGACAAATAAACTACAGTGATGATCGCTTACTATTACCTTCTGCAAAGGCACAGAAAGTGTTAAAAAGATCTCAGAAAGACCCCGTAGTCAGTGGTGAAATCAAAAAACCAAAAGTTATTCCAAATGTAATTCTTCGACGAAGTTTAAGAAATAAGGAATGATTTACTAAGTATTTTAATAAAGAATTTAATTATAGATTAATATTTAATTATATAAAAATTGTATCATTGTTTCTTACATTTATAATTATTGAAAATTAAATTTATTAACTCATTTTAAACCTAGTTATATTCAAAGATTACTATAAAAATTATTATTCTAATTCTATCATTAATAAATTTTAAAGATTGTTAAAATCAAGAAAGAAAATACTAAAAAAGTCTTTGTATTATTATCAGAGTATTATAATTTATCATTCGTTTTATTATTTTAAAATTTTATACAGATTTAGGTAAGTACTTTGAATCTTTCATCTATTTGTCAGTACCGTGGAAATTATGTCAGTACCGTGCCATTGAAATTTTCAATTTTTGTCCCAGTTTCTTGTCTATTAAAGTTGTAGTAGAACTACATTACAGGCTTTATTCTGAGCATAATTGGGGAACAATAGTACCCAAAACATAAGCTATGAAGCATTTTTAATTTAAAAAATTTTGAGTTCTAAAAATCACAGTTATCTGAGAATCACTCATATACCATCGGGACATTATGATTTCTTCAAATCCCTTTCATACAAGCAAAATGTAGATGAGTAGTATACCAATTGTTTTGTTAATTATGTTTGTAATTTTATAAGTTATGCAGTTAAGAAGTGTTTTGAATTGCATAAATAATATTGTTTAAAATATTAAATATTAATATCTGTAATATTAATAGATAATTAAGGGGGATAGACCACTTAAAACTTATCATATTGACTACTTAGGACTAATGACGGCGACGAACAAGACGTATAAGCATATTCTGGTTATCGTAGATGGATTTTCTAAGTTTGTTTGGTTATACCCGACTAAGTCGACGACTTCACGAGAAACGATAGACAAACTGACGATACAACAGAGGACGTTCGGTAACCCGACACGTATAGTGACAGACAGAGGGACAGCATTCACATTGGTAGATTTTAAAGAGTATTGTAAGGTAGAAAATATTGAACATATTTTAACTACCACCGGTATACCAAGGGAAAACGGTCAAGTCCAAAGGGTTAATCGCATTATTATCTCGATATTGACTAAATTATCAATAGATGCGCCAGATAATTGGTATAAACATATAGATAAAGTTCAAAAAGCGAATAATGGTACTCATCAGCGTGGCATTGATAGGTCACCTTTCGAGGTAATGTTCAGTACAAAAATAAAATTGCGAGATGATTTAACAGTTTTAAAATTAATAGAAAAGGAAGCAATAGCGTTGTTTTCAGACGAACGTTTAGAATTAAGACACGCAGCTAAAGAAACCTTGTTAAAAGTTCAAGAAGAGAATCGGCGTACTTATAACCTTAAATGCAAGAAAGCGATTGTATATAATGAAGGCGATTTAGTGGCGATAAAACGTACGCAATTTGGTGCAGGATTAAAAATACAAAAGAAATTTCTAGGACCGTACAAAATATCTAGATTTAAGGGGAAAAATAGGTATGAGGTGATTCGTGTGGGTGAGAGGGTGAAGGAGCAAAAATTACCACAACGGCGGCAGATTATATGAAACCGTTCGAAGAGTTTTCTTCGGGGACCGAAGAAATAGCAGAATGGCCGAGTGTGGGGTGCGAGAATGTGAGTGAGAACACTGAAGCATGAGTGGGCCAGAGGGTATCGGGTATAATCAAGCCGAAGATAAACAATGTAAAATAAATAGTTGAATATCGATAGCGAGAGCGTCGCACAAAGAAGTAGATTAACCCTTTAGCCTATAACCACGAGTCTGACTCGTGGTAAAGAATTTGTGCCATAAGCGAAAACAACGAGTCTGACTCGTGGTAAAGACTTTGTGCCATAAGTGAAAACCACGAGTCTGACTCGTGGTAAAGAATTTGTGTCATAAACAAAAGCCACGAGTCAGACTCGTGGTGAGGAATTTGTGTATCCTATGCCGCGTGTTATTATTAGACCGAACAGTTAGCGCAATCGAATGTTTTTCCTTTGATTGTAAGGTCAGTATTTTTTTTTTTTTTTTTTCATTTGTTTCTGACGAAACTGGATGATTTCTTACTTTAGTTGCCCGTAAAGCTTCGTTGCTGTCAGACGTTTCAAATATAACTTCGTATAAAGAATTAAGAAACTYTTATACCCATCATGCCGAGAAGAAAGATATCTAATTGTGATGGTAGTCAAGAGAAGTGTGGCACTATTGCCGATTCTGATTCGACAGATCCTTTTCAATATGATAGTGAGGACAGTGATATTATTGTTCCTGTAACAAAACGTCCACGAAGATTAATAATTGAAGATGATTCCGATGATGAAGACAGCACTTATCAGCAATTACCAGCGCAATGGTTTTGGGAAGAAAAAAATAACAAGCCGAAAATCTGGAAGTATACACAAACACCTGGCATAACAGCAGCAATTCAAGACCAATTAGGTGGAAGTAAAAGAGAGTTAGACTTTTTWAATATAATATTCGACAATGTGTTTTAGGATAATATTGTTCAGGAAACGAATCGATACGCAGAAAAAATAAAAAGCCATACACATACAAAAAGGATAATTGATGAAACTTGGATGCCGGTAGATCGCAATGAAATTAAAATATACTTTGCATTATGCATCATAWTGGCTCAAGTAAAGAAACCGAAAATCCAGATGAACWGGTCTAAAAGAGCCATTATAGAAACACCCATATTCCGAAAATGTATGCCACTAAGAAGATTTTTACAAATCACTAGGTTTCTCCACTTTGCAAATAACGATACGGCTGACAACAGTGATAAATTACGTAAAGTGACACCTGTGATAAACTWTTTTAATGAAAAATTTAAAGACRTATATGTAATGGWAGAAAATATCGCGATCGATGAATCACTGATGAAATTTRAGGGACGTATGTCTTCTAAACAATTCAATCCTTCAAAAAGGGCGAGGTTTGGAATTAAATTTTATAAACTCTGCGAGTCATCATCGGGTTACTGCTATAATTTTAAAATATATTCAGGAAACGATAAAACAAGTCTTGAATACAGTGCATCTGAAACTGTTGTGATGGAGTTATTGCAATYAGTACTAGATAAAGGACATAACTTATATATAGATAACTGGTATTCTTCGCCGAAATTGTTTCTAACTTTGGTTAGAAATGGAACWAACGTTCTTGGGACAGTACGTTGCAAGAGAAAAAATATGCCGGGAGATTTTGGTAAAGCAAAATTGAAAAAAGGAGACTGTATAATAAGAAGTTGCAATGGCATACTAGCGGTGAAATGGAAAGATAGACGAGACGTCCATRTGCTTTCAACAAAGCACGAAAGTGCAGAAATGATTGCGCAAAACGGAAGTCATCTAAGCCCTATTTTGAAGCCAAAATGTGTTATAGATTATAATATGGGAATGATTGGTATTGATCGCCAGGATCAGGTATTAGCGAGTTTCCCTATTATGAGAAAATTCATAAAGGGGTACCGAAAAATMTTTTTTTACATGTGCGATATRRCCCTTTTGAATTCATATATTCTGTACARYAAAACCATTATRGGAAAGAAACAGAATTACACTGAGTACAGGCTTCGAATAGCTGAAGGAATATTACAAACCGTGCCATTACAAAATTATAATAGACCAGAACCATTATCGAACGGGGATATACCAATGAGGCTACAGGCGCAAAATTGGGGTCACTTTCCGAAACATATTGATCCCACGCCATTGAAAAAAAATCCAACGAGAGCTTGCMAAGTCTGTACCAAACATAAGAAAAGATGTGAAACTACGTGGGAATGTAAGAACTGTCGCGTTGCGTTACATGTACCTCATTGTTTTGAAAGATATCATACAGTTGAAGACTATTAATTTTCATTATTCTAAATGTTATTGATTCATTATCTACTTTGAAATAATAAATTATTTTTGTCAACTGATCAATTGATTATGATTACTTCCTAGACGTMTTAAAATTACTATTTGTACCTAAACATTGTTTATTATTTCACAATTCCTTTCGTTGCATTGAAATATATATGTTACGAAAAGTATACACTTTGCGCCAGTTCGGGTACACGGCTGAACAGTTGAATGGCACGGCGCGCGAACGAATTTCTTGCGTATTATAGCTCGCGCAATTGGTAGATATCGTGTAGGCCAAGGGGTTAAAGAAAAGAAACCAAGAGGCAGTCATCGTTTAGTAGCAGAGCAAAGAAGGCGTTTTATCATCACTCTGTATTTTTATTTCTTTATATTGAATATATTGCATATTCGTGAAGAGGGGTTTTTCTTTCTACATCAACCTATTAACAACACCGCGGAATTCTTTCCTTTTTTTACTTGTTAGATATCCTTTAGGAGGACTAACAGGGGAAGGGGAATCCCACAAATATATATATATATATATTAAAGACTGTTAGTATAGTATTAAATAAGTGTAAAAATTAGGCATCCTCCACGGCCATTTCCCACCATATACTAACGAAAATTATATTTACAAAAAGATTGCAGTGCACAATTGGTCAAATTTCAAGTGTGTGTGTGTGTGTAAAAATCTTTAAGAATTTATTTAAATTTTATTAACCACTTAAATAATTTACAAATAGTGTATTGTTCCAAATTAGAATAATTTACAAATAGTGTATTGCTCCAAATTAGAATAATTTCTAACAAACAAACACTCATCATTGCTTGGTATAACATCATGCAAATGCTGTAGTATCCACCAGCATGTAGAACACTGCTGTAGTATCAACAGACCCTTTTCTTTTCTCTCATTGCTTTAAAAACAGACGATCATGGATTTAGAACTATCCATCTCCTTTAAGTCCCTAAACAACAGTTTATTAGTAGCATCCCTACTGAAAAAAGACTTGCAAAATCTAGCTTCTGCAGAGGTTGAGACACACAATGACAACATAACAAACCACTTCGGAATGATAAGTAGGCTATACATTTACACAAATACTTCCCCACATGGTTATGCATCTCAGGGTCCAAAAGTAGAAGAGACTGTATTAAGAGCTTATTCATACAACTTAATAAAGTCAAATAGAGAATTGAAGGTAGGTAAATATATATGATAAAAAGAATGCAATAGGAAGATGAGGACAAAGAATTCCCCACTGGTGCCACACATGGAAACTTCAGTCCTTCTGAAGCAGTCCTACATGAAAAGCATGTCAATGTCTTTCTTAAAAAGTAATGTGGCTTTGATAGATCAGAGTGTTAATAAAGTGGTAGAAAGAGCTTTGCATTTGAATGCTGATATTCTTACTAAGGGAAGGCAAACTCTAGACTGTCTTACCCACCAAAGCATCACTGCTAGCGTGACGTATAAAATAATGCATGAATTTTTCAAGACAAACCTAGGCTGTGGAACTCTAAGTTGTTTTTAGTGGGTTAAGGCTTTTTTTGACTGTCTATCAAAATCAACAATCGAAATGAGGGTAATAGAGGAAAGTAGAAAGTTGATACACAAATATGATAAGTATACAAAACAAAGGATACCAAAGGAGACAATACATAGGAAATTAGTGGGTCGGGTTTTTAAGGGTGATGTTGCAAGGGACAGAATAAGGGACAGTGCAAGGTCATTTGCCTCATATATAAAACACAAGGAAAGAGGTAAATTGAATAGAAGAGCTATTGCTTCTGCAAACATGATTCTTAGAATGTTCTTGTATATCATTGAAGAATTTCATCTTGAACTTGGCAAATCAATAGAAGGGTTCTACTATTTGAATTCATGGTTAAGAGAAAAAGGCAAAGATAATAAAACACTTTGGGAAAGTTGTACTACCCAACCATTCTACCCTGATAGAAATACAAGGTATAGAGGATGCAACTAAATGGAATGAGTGCTTGTCACCTGCTGCCTTTGGGGTTATGCATAAAACATTCTTCAATAAGAAGGTTCGTCAACATCTTGACCTCCCACCTCCAAGTGAATATGAAGAGCTATTTTCATTACTTGCACTAAGTGGTAACTTCATAATGGCAATAAAAAGGAATCAGATGGGCCCAGGTCCTAAAGCTGAGTCACCGACCACTTAAAACAGAATTGACTACCTAACTAACGACATAAATAGATTCAATCCCAAGACACAAGAATGGCTGAACAAAGCACGACCTTAAATAGATGATGAAAATTACCTAACCGCAAATCCAGGCATGTTAATAGGCATGCTCAACGCAGGGTCCACAACTTTAGGTCTCCTCGCTTCAGGTTATGGATGAGATGACAACCACATGCAGAACAGGTGTTTGAGATCTAGTGATGACTCTACTACTATTTATGCGGGGAGTAACGTAGACAATTTATTAAGCGCTGTCGAAATAAATAGACGTTTCTTGGCCGCAATAGGTATCAACTTAAACTTAGAAAATACTTTTTTCTACGACAAATACTATTCGAAATACACTTCTTGGTATCAAGATCAGGATTTCGTGAGCCAATTTGGTGTAGAGACAAATGCTATTAGGCCTCAGGAGAAAAACCCACCTGATGACTTTTACTCAATTGCAAAAGGGACAGCCACAGAATTATCCACACTAACGTTAAACCATATAGATGCAACGATGAGGCTAACATTGGTAATAGAGGGAGTGAGGCGCATTTGGAGAATAAAGAAAAACCCACTGAAAAGGGATCGAATATCACCCTTTGTCTTGGTACTTGCAGACTGGGGCTTAAATCTGTGGGACTCTTTTAACTGTCACTTATAAGAAATATCGTTGAGGGGAAGAAAAACAGTTACACAAGAGGACAAAGAATATTTGTTAGGAATATGTAGCCCAGATAACCCATTTTGTTCAGAACCCACAGAAGACATCTCTTATTCAAAGGTAGATTAGTCACCACAGAAGTTGAGATGTCTAGGACAGTATTTCATTATGTTAAAAAGTCCAACCGAACGGTTAACAATAGCTTGAAGAAAGCTATAAAGACCGACATGGTCTAGTTCCTGCAATGGTTTTTGTTTTTAAAAATTGGTCAACTAAATCATTTGTATCTTTATTATAGTTTTCAATTGACGGAAACTTTACCGTTATGTTGGAAATAATATTCGGAATTAAAGCCCACTCAGATAACTCATAAGACGTTATTTGTTTATCTGCAGGTAGTTGCAGACTTTCTCTTGCTACTGTACTTTTTATCGTACTCTCTCTACCGTCACATAGTTATTTCCCATGAGCAGTCGCAAAAAAGTGACATTCAGCTAGTATTCTAAAGTCACTCTTATGGTGATACAAATTAAGGAAAATTAAAAAAATTTTTAATTTTTATAGAACTCCATCCGATAAATAATAAATTTTGCTATCGTTTTTAGAAATACTTTGAACGAAATCTGTGTGTGTTATTATTTTAATGAAAACATGTATTGATATAGTATCATGATGATTACAATAAGAAACAATTACTAAGAATTGGTGTTGTAGTTTATTATTTACTTCAAAATAAGTCACAACTAGAAAAATAATGGCTTAATTATTGTTCAGTATTAAATATATTTGATATGCAAGTTCCCTCTTTCTTCTTTCAATAGGCATACATCATGCATGCATTTTCTTTCTTATTTCCTTACATCAAATAGTCCTAATTCTCTAAAACTCATATGGAATCTACTTATCCTAGACACACACATTCTATCGCAACGGGCACACTTTCTTTCTTTCAATCATAAATATCCTAAWTAAACATCCTTTTCGATATATTTCTTTTTTGCATCATTCGTTTAATTTTTGCTCGCTTCATTTCATAAACACACACACACATACATATCGTCCACATTAGGCCTTTAGTTCGATTTTCTTTCGAGTTCTAGTAGAGTTCTGATAGATAACAACTAATCATACAATCAGCTAAAAATACATAAGTTATAACAAGCATGCTCGTAAAGAAAACTAAGCAATTACAGCAACAATCACAACAAATTAACACACTGATACAACTATTAACAAACATGTTAGCTATGATTAATAATAAAAATGGCTAAGGAGCTAAGGATAGCAATCTGGAGCGTCAATAGACTCCACCAAAGAACTCAGGAATTAAAAATATTTTTACAAATCAACGAAATATACGTAACTCTCATCTCAGAAACTCACTTGAGGGTTCATTCTTGTTTATCATTTTGAAAAAAATAATTTTTTTTTTTTTTGCATTTTTCGAAAGTAGACATATGTAGAATTATCATACAAAAATTTTAGAACGATCCGAGCAGTCTAAGTATATTATTTTGCGACTCAAACACATAGAGATATTACAGATAGAGGAGACAAACCATCTGCGATGGTGTAAGTGGAAATGTCTCTGCATGAATATAGCAGCAAAAAACAAATGGTTGATATTAACCTGACAAAAACAGAAATACTTGAAAGATGTTTAGGTGGCCAAACATTTAAAATAATAATGAGTGCTTCAACAAATGCGTTTGGGCTATGGTGTCTAAACACCTATTTAATGGTAAAAAAAATTGTTCAAATAGCTTTTAAATTGGCAGCTTGTATATTAAACGAAGGTTTTGATCTAATACTGAAAATAATGCACGTTTTGGAGATAAAACTTGGCCCTATCGCAGTTAATTACGCTAGTAACCGCGGCAACACGCGCGTGCGCTCAGCCAATTGTTTGAGCGGAGAAGCTTTGATAGAGGCCAGGACATAACGAAAAAAGGCTAGAGTGGAAAAAAATGAGTATTCTGAAGAAGCAGAAGGCATACTGTATGGTGCAGGCATCGCAGAATAAGGTAAAGTCAGACTTTTTAAAAATTTGTTAAAAGAAACTTTAAACGCGTTTTTCTCGAAACAACGTTTTTCCGGTTGGCGGGCATGATATCTCCGAAACTATTTAACCGATCCTTCTGAAATTTTAACCACATACTCTACACATGAATAGCTATCTCGCATGCCTCAACCAAGTCAAAATATTAATTTTTACTATTTTTTTTTTCACAAAAAACTGCGAAAAAAATTAACGATTTTTTTCTTTTTCGAAAAATGGTCGTCATCTTGTTTTGTTTTCATAAAAATTGATAGTTTTTGCATACCCGATAGCCATTGTCATACTGAATTTAAAACCGTTTAATTTCTTTGTTTTAGATCACCCGTTCTCAAATTTCGATGCCCGCCAACAGCATACCTTTTTTTGAAGGGTTCACGTTTGTCAGCCATTTTGGATGTCAAAAAACGTTAAAAACAATAAAAAAAATTTTTTTCTTGTACTTCTAGAGTGTATTTATCATACCCAACAACTTTCATATGTATATGTATCCTACAAAGCCTAAAAAAAAATCGTGAAAATAGCCTTTTTTTTCGGCGTATAAACCAGAATGAACCCTTAACACATAAGTACTTTATAAAGATTTCTCACTATAGAGTTTACGAAACAAAGCACCCGTCTGGCAAAGGCCACGGCGGTTCAGCAGTAATTATCAAAGATAATATCAAGCATAACTTTCATAGTTACTGGTGCCAAGTAAAATTGCAAGCGACTACGGTAACCATTATAACTAATAACGGTCCTTCCTCTGCTGTCTATTGTCCTCCTAACCACAAGTTAACTTCGGAAGACTACACTGAGTTTTTAAATCCCTAAAAAATAAATTTCTAGTTGGCAGGGATTTTAACGCTAAACATGGTTTATGGAGCTCAACAAAAAATCTCACCTAGAGGAAGAATCCTTGAACAGGTCATAAAAAAATTACACCTTAATGTCCTCACTACAGGCGAGCCAACGTATTGGCCAATTACACTTGACAAATTCCATTCGACAAGATTCGTTACTTAAGTGAAATTATGACGTATCGCCTATTTTTGCTTTTATCACATTATTAATTGTTTTACTGTTATATATATATAATGTGTTTATAACAAAAATGATAACAGTTAGATTTATTGGCAGTGTTTACAATTATTCATTCGTATTATTTTTTGCAGAAATCATTATTATGAAAAAAAAGTCACGAGCTCAATCCGACTGGTTGCAAACTAAAGAAAAACGTAGATGATAAGATTACGGTTCTGGCAGTGACATCGGGGAATCGAGTGATTCTCAAATTGATAACACAACTCTACAAAAAAAAAACTGTCTTTGTCCTAAAATTTATTTCATGATTTTTCTATTCATTATGCTGTAAAAAAGGAAAAATGCCAATATTCCTTTAAAAGTTTGCTTTTATGGTAGGTATGATAATAATCCTTTTTCTTGAGTTATCATATTTTTTAAAAAAGTATTCAATAGTTCTGGTGTTTTTAAAAATAACGCAAAATAATATAGATGGCGTAAGTGTCACACAGCGTCTACTAAAGATGTCACTTAAGGGGTGAAACGCAGTTATAATACTCAAAAAATCGATTTTTTTTTTTTGCATTTTCAGAATGTACATATATTTAAGTATATTCTCTGAAGATTTAAAGCTAATCCGATAAATATTTTCGGAGATATATCTAAATTTGTAAGGCCACGTCAGACTGTAAAGTCGTGCGTTCGGTATCAAATCTTTCGTCGTACCAAATTTCCAGTACCAAATCTTTTGTAGACGATAAACTTTATATTTATTATTTTTTATAATATTCAATTTCTGTGAAACAGATCCAACGATAAGCCTATGAAATAAAATATCATGAAATACGATAAGCAGCAGATATAAGGTATTGTTTACGTAAAGATTAAGAAATTCCAAAGGGCCATAAATAATAAATTCATTTTCAAACATCAGTTTTTGACCACCAAGGGTTGAAAATTATTAAAGTACTAGTATCACTATTAAAAAATAGGGGTTGGTTTTAGAAGGGTGAAAATTTAAGGTTCTATGTATTTTTTAATGCTAAATCATAAAAAAAATAAAAATAAAAAATTTTGTCTAAAAAAAAAAAAATTTCTGGGGTGAATCACCCTTATCACTTAGGGGTATGAAAAGTAGTTTACGTCCTATTCTCAGACCTAAAGAATATACACACAAAATTTCATAAAAATCGGTCAACTCTCTTCGGAGAAGTTTGGCTACCTACACTGTGAAGCGAGAAATTTATATATTAGATAGCTGACCCGCCAAAAGTTGTTTTGCCATATAAATTATTTGTAATGAATATTTTGGTAGTTAAATAAGAAATCCTATGTTTCAGGGAAAGGATTGTAGTAAGAGTTAACCTAACGAATGTTCTCTATGAGGAATTTTCTTTCTTTCTGTGTTACCTTATATTTGCATAGTATTATATAACAGTTTAAAAGACCCAACAATGTAAAAAGGTTTATTCATCGCACCATATGTTTCTTTGATCATTGAGATAGTTTGGGAATTTATGGCTCTTTGGAATTTCCTAATATTTAGGTAAACAATACCTTATATTTGCTGCCTTTCGTATTTCATGATATTTTATTAGGGCAACGTGCACCCTTACATCBGAAATCGGCAGCACGAAATAAAGCCGTGGGTAGTGAGTTTTAGTGGGTAGTTGGTCTCGACCAGAGTCCCACAGTACTTGCTCCTTCTTTGAACGATTCAAGGAGCAAGTCTGCTTAAATGCATTTCTCACTACCTGTTAAACAAACAAAACAAACAAAAAAAAAAATATTCTATGATATTTTATTTCATAGGCTTATCGCAGGATCTGTTTCACAGAAATTGAATATTATGAAAAATAGCAAATATAAAGCTTATCGTCTACAAAAGATTTGTGGGACTGAACATCATCTTGTAAACTTGCCAGTTGCGTCACCGTGGCTGTCTATCTCTCTTGCACTCTGAACTGTCTCTCTCTAACTACAGCAACATACTGCAATACTTTTCATAAGTTTATCGTTCTTATTCTAGGTTTAAGCAGCGAATAAAAACTTGGAAATTAATTTTAGGTTTCTGTATACTTAAATAACATAATATTAAAATGACATGAATTCCAAGATACACGATACATATGGCAGATATTTAGCAATGAGAAAAGTGCATGACAATAAAAAATTTATGTTTGATAAATCTATTTACAGTCAATAAATAGAAAATTAGGCTTCACAACATTCTTTTAAAATCTAGGATTATTACCTGTACAGGTAGGATGCGCACTAGTAAACGCAAGACCTACGGCCAGCCAAGAAGTGCAGGTTCTAACCGAAAGATCAAGAAGAACGACATATCAAAAAATTAGCTTATCCCCTATTATTATTTTCTCGACGTGGAACTTCAAGGCAAAGGACAATTTATTCACAATTTACATGATAAAATTATGGGTTTTGATCGCAAATAAAAATTGTGGAAACAGCTTTTCTTGAAAAATAATGTGTCGCATTTTCCAAATTTAGAAAAAGAAAACGTGTCATTTTTTCAAAAATATGCAAAACAAATAGGTTTAAGCTTTATTCAACGAATTTCAATCACGATTCCAAATATTTAAAGATGACAAGACAATGACTTTCTTAAATATGTTTTCCTCGTCATTTAATATCGAAGTGGACACAGTCTCCGAAGATTTTCAAATGAAATTAATTGACATGCAGAGTAATACCGATATGAAAAATGTATCTTTATCAGTAAACATCAAGCATTTGTACAAATCTTATGTAAATCCCGAAAAATTTCCTTTTTTTGACGAAAAATGCCAAACAAATGATGACTCTGTTCAGAAGTACGTATATTTGCGAACAATTATTTTCCACTATGAAAATAATTAAAAATGACTATCGATCGAGACTGGCTGATACACGATTGGAAAGCTGCGTTCGTGTAGCTGTTTCAAGGATACCGACCAACATTGATCAAATTGTGGTTAAGAAAGAGTGTCAAATTTCGCATTAAAATCTTCAAGTATATATATATATATATTGGTTTTTTATTCTTGTCTTATTTTTTGCATGTAATCTGTTTTTTTTTTTCACATTTCGTGTTTTTGTAATCTAATGTTTATAATATGAATACAATTTTAAATAATATTAAGAAGTGTGATTTTGGCCCGCCAGAAAAGTTCAAAATTTGGATAGGCTTGTTGCTAAAAAAAGGTTGCTCACCCCTAGGATAGACAATAATCCCTAATTTCTTGTATTCCTAATTTAAGATTTAAATAAACGCGCCCAAAGATATAATAGATATATGGCTAATAGATTAAAACAATAGAGGTATACGAAGCGTATCCGTTGTAGTCAGTCGATAAGCGCGGATGTATAATGAGAAAAAACATAATAGAATATTGTTAATTATATTATTTTATATCATTTATAAAGTATAATTAAAGAAAAATTGTAACGCTGTTGCAATTATTAAAATATAAAACGTGCCGAACTCACTGAATATTTTCTCAATACAAAAGAAAAAACAGATAGCAAGCTTGACTGTTTTCAATGAACTTATCCATATTTCCGAAACAAAAGCAAGTTTATTTGTTTGTAGACGCCTACATCTTTCGGTTCTTTTGTCAAAACTAAATCGTTTATTTTTGTTAAAATAAATCGTAAAATTTGTTTGAACATTTCCGGCTATAGATTTTCTAAAAAATTCATACCCTACTTTCCAGATCACAAATAACTCAATTTAATAATAAGAATCACTTGATTATTTAAAATTTCCCAAGCAGTCAAAATGACTTCTTTTAGTAATTTTGATATTAAAAAATATATATCGGAAATGAAGGGAAGGGGGAGATAACGAAAATTATTAATAAGTCAAAATGACTTGCTTGGGTGATCTAGTGGTAAAAAATTAAAACATTCAATGCAGTAGCTTTTTAAAAAAAAAAATTCAGAAAAATCACTTTTTTTTAACGGTTACACTAGTATTGCGCCTTAATATCAACAAATCGTTATCAAAGGAATTTGCATCAAAGTAAGAAAAAAGTATGTGTTTCAACGATAGTATCATATGACAAACTCGGAAGAATCGCAAATATAAAGCCATACTGAAATCGATGCGAACAGAAATCATATATGAAATTCAACTGTCAATACAACTTGCATAAGGATCCTTAGAAACAGCCAAGGTTTCTAGTTCGAACTTAAAACTCAATATCTATACCTTCCCGGAAATATGTAAATTTAACGCCATTTGAGTATGTAGTAGGATTGAACAAATATGTAAATTACAAACATCAAAAGGAAACAAAGAGTAGCGAAATCATCGTGAAGATTTATTTATTGCATAAGACACGAAACATAATGTCTGTAGGATGAATACAGTTTTAATTAAAAAAAAGGATCTGATATTTGAACATCCAAAGGAATTTTTTTATAACGAGAATAAGATGATATCAACGTAGTGATACAGAAGTGGATCGACCGATGATAAACAGACGTGGATATGCATTTGTTATAAAGTAGTGATATAATTATACATAATAGCATAGTAAAAAGAACGAGGGATAGCTTGGTATGAAAAATTTGCACAGTTTGTAGTAGGAAAAGTGCAGGATGTGGAACTTGGTAGAGTTTGATTGAGTAATTTCATGCGTTGCTGTTTATCCGCTAGACATTTACCACCATCAATTCCAATGAAAATTTTTTTATTATTACAATTTACAATGCATTCTTCGATACTTAAATATACAAAAAAAAAACTACAAAATTTATTTAAAATAATAAAAATTTTAAATTGTTGTTTAACAACACAATGACATATACGATAAAATTTATGAACCAACTAACCTTTGAACTAGGACATTTTTATTACTTGACACGGCTAAGCCACGACATGCAAGCCATCGTTTTAAGTCCCTGACAAGATGATCTTGCACTTTTGCAAATTTCAATTTCACCCCAGGTACATCATTTTCCGTTAATTCCATAATAATTCTATATGTTTAACGTTGTTGTCAATAGAGAATTCAAAACATATGTACCCCCCACTGGTGCTGCCCCTTGCGGATATTTTTTTAATATTCCCAAGAAAAAGGCTCATTAAATGTACAACAGTGAAATGATGAGAGTGTACGATCCAAAAGGATCATACGGTAATTAGCAGTATTCAAATTTCGCGCGCGTCCACCTCCATCAAAATTCTAGATCGATACTCATCGTGAGCATCGATCAACCACCAGTAGCTACCGAAGCGCCCCTCTAGCTACCCCCACCTCTCGCCTCCCCACTTCTCCATCCGCTAGTGCGTACGCCCTGCTGGGACGGTACAAAGGGA
>NW_015149098.1:353178-364279 GCF_001465965.1 Polistes dominula
CCTGACGAGCCAATAAAAAAGGCATTGTTTCTTTGTTTGGCTCAACCATGTGTTTTATTTTACACCTTAATCTAATCCTTTATTCTCCACTTCATAGCGTATAAGTAATGATCAGAGGAATTTTCATTGAAGAATCTTTTGGTCAGAACAGAGAGTATAAATCATAAATTGATACTAACTTTAAAAGGCAATACAATGTATCATTGCTGACGTAATTGTTTGCGTAGAAACCATCAGAAGGTATAATATAGACAATAATAGCTGCTAGTAACTAAATTTTGTTATCAGATACTAGGATCTAGCAATGACTTAAGCGTCAATTTCTGAAAGGCAACTCGCGGTTAAGTACTGTGGATGTTACGATTTCAAGGTGGCAACAAAGAGCCCGCCCGATGTTCTGTAGCCAATCCTCTAGAATTGTACGTGACCGAAAACTAGAACGTTATCATTGCTTAGGAAGTGTTGGGAATGCTTAGAACAAAAGATCTATCTGAGGCAACGGAATGGAATAAATCTCAAATTCTCTAATAAGAGGACCGCGTTTAGATACACGGTACTTACAATTAGTACCGAATTTTATACACAAATAAAACTTCAGTTAAACACCCTTTGGCTACTTCGTGACTACAGTAACTCATCGCATCTATTTCAGAAATGGATAATATTATATATATACAGGAATTCAGTATACAGGATGAGTCACCACATTTTACCATCTTGATTTACGTTATTATTATTACGCGTAGCAGACAATGTTTCACATGGAGTTGAATGACTTTAAAAGGGGCTCATACTGATTGTACTTTTTTTCTTTTAGGTGGACGTGTCAATGACATATGAAGGTCATTAATATTTTTTTTAACGGAATCATATATTTTTTATTGCATCATCTGATGCTCTTTCATATTATTTACAAAAAAGTATTAACCTATTTATGTAAAAAAATTATTACTTTAGGAGATATTTTAATTTTTTTTTATGAGAGTTGCCAGAGCTAAGGGATAGATTTAATTTGTTAAGAAATCGTTACTGTAAGTCAAAATTATGAATTTAATGTGATGATGTAGTAGAAGAGCAAACATTATCAACACAGAAAATGTAAATTTTTACATTGATAATTCTTGCTCTTCTGCTTATTATGAAATTTAGTCTCTGTTACATCTCTGATTCGGTGAATACGGCAATACGGTGATTTATTACTTTATCATTAAGTATTCTAAAGGAGAAAAGATAGACATTTTATTAATTTATTTAGAAGCTGAGAAAAGTGCTAAACATGCATAAAGATTATACGCAAATAGATTTCCTCAACGAAATACTCCATCACGTCGTACCTTTGATAATATTTTTAAAACATTTCACCAGACAGGGCAATTAGTACGCAAAAAGGCAATTCGTAATAAAACAATAACAAATGCAGAAAACGAAATTGCAGTGTTAGCCGCAGTTACGATAAATCCATCCATTAGCTCTCGCGAAATCGAAAGACAAGCTGGAATTATATACCAAAGGTTCAAGAACTGACCGCAAATGACTGTTATCAACGTGTAGAATTTTGTAATTGGGCTCTCACTCAAAAAGAAAACTTTTTCATCAATGTAATGTTTACGGACGAAGCAACGTTTACGAAAAATGGATCAATGAATTCAAAAAATGCCCATTATTGGTCAACGGAAAATCCTCATTGGTTTAAACAAATGGATAATCAACTGGATGGAGTTTAAATGTTTTGATGGGCATACTCGGCTATAAACTTATTGGTCCATATTTTATCAAAGGATCACTTACCGGACTAAAATATGCAAATTTTTTATCAAACATTCTCTATGGACATTTTTAGAAGATTTACCATTGCCTACACGACAAATAATGTGGATACAATAGCATGGTTGCCCTGTTCATTATTCAAGAATAGCAAGGGATACATTAAATCTAGATTACCAGATCTAAGCCCCTCGACATTTTCTTATGAGGCTACTTAAAAAATAAAGTTTACGCTAAGCCTCCGACTACAATGGCCGATATGAGGGATCGTATCGTCAATGAATGCAAGAAAATAACATCAGATACATTAAGAAACGTTAATGAGTCATTAATTTCTCGATTCAAAAAATGTTCTGATGCAAATGGTCGCAACATTGAACATTTTTTGTAAATAGATATAAAAATAAAATATCTCCTAAAGTAATAATTTTTTTACATAAATAGGTTAATACTTTTTTGTAAATAATATGAAAGAGCATCAAATAATGCAATAAAAAATGTATGATTTCGTTAAAAAAAATATTAATGACCTTCATATGTCCTTTACACGTCCACCTACAAAAAAAAAACGTACCATCAGTATGAACCCCTTTTAAAGCCATTCAACCCCATGTGAAACATTGTCTGCTACGCGTAATAATAATAACGTAAATCTAGATGGTAAATTGTAGTGACCCACCCTGTACATTAAATAGGAATACCATAAATAGATCCTTATGTGAAAGCAGCCGTATGCAATTCGTAATACTTCATGCGTGTATCTCATCCGCATTACCCTTATGTGAAAATGACGTGAGCCTCTTAGCTATGGCGAGATTAAACGAGAAGCATTTCTGTTCAATAAGCTGTGAGATACAGACTGTTTAAAAACAACATTAGTTTTGAGACCGATATGTAATGCTCTTCACTATACATTTTTTATTACTCATGCGGGATAAGCAGTATCTTAGCCCCCGCTAATCCAGAATCCTAACTTGGACATTCATTTAGAAGAACTTCAGCTACTTTGTTGGCTGACTCAGCTGCTGATTTTCTTACTATCAAGAGACACGGGGGATGAAAATCTAGTTCAGTGGCTAAAGGATATGTTGAAGATTCCATAGGTAATAAAAAAAGAATTGGTCAACAAATTGCAAACAAGATATCAGCCAGACCGTCTACTTAACGAGTTTAGCAGCACCACATTAATAAAGTTACGAAAACAACAAACAGTTGAAGTGCCTATCGACATTATTGTCAAAAATAAAGAAAATATTGATTTTGACATTTTAGATACGTTTTCATCAGAAGATTCCAAAAATATTAATATATCATTTTCAAATTGTAAAAATTTAACAATTTATATGAACAAAAACAAATAATTTATTTCATTACATGTGTAACCAAAGTGTGAAAATAAATCATAATTAATTTTTCTGAATTTTCAGTTCTTTGGTTTTGGTCTAGGGAGGCTTCGGCACCCCATCCCCCACCGTGGCTTCGCACCTGGACACAAAATTTGCGTGACAGTATGGCGTCGCATTTCTAGTAAAAAATAGTATCTGCAACTCGTGCGATGTTTTCGATTGCCTACTCGAGCGAATGAGCGCACTCGCTTCGCTCGTGCGCTCAACTTTGCTCTCGTGGGAAATCGACAGCAGCTTATCGCTCTAGTTGCACACTATTTTATAACATTAACATTAACTCTTTGCGAAATAACGCCACATATTTATCAAATTAGCCAAAGAACTTATACATGCGTTTCGCGAAAACAGTTAATAGAGCCGAGAAACGCGTATGTGTTTCACATAAACGTTTATTTATAACACTATTGTCGCCGATGAAGCTAACATTCTATTATTAAAAGAATTCTTGAATCATTCGCGTCAGCGTCAGCGCTAAATCAGTCAGCATTATGCCCGCTATTTGATAAAACTATTGTGGAAGTAGGAGCGTTAGTTGTATGTGTGAGTGCATGTGCGGCATGAAGAAGCTACAAGGGTACGTTGCCTGGTAGCGTAAACAGGAGGCAAGTTCGTAGTATGTTGAGTTGTAGCTATGAGAGAGCGTTTCCTAGCAGCGTAAATTGAGGCAAACTTGTTGCCTGGCGAGATGTTGCCACGGGAGAATTGCTTAGCAGCGTAAACAAGAAGGTTTTGATATATAAAGGGGGAACAAGGGAACGTGAGTTAGAAAAAGCGAGAACGATACGTGCGTGCAGAGGTGTCATTGAGTGCGAGGAAAGAGCGATTAATTAACGGGCGTTTACGAACTGGTTTGAGCGAGAGTGTTTTCGGGAAGTGGTGAAGTACGTTTCTTTTACTTTAGTGTGTTCATTTTTGTAAACGTTTTGTTATCTGTTGATTAAAGTGTTCATTTCTTAATCTTTTGTATGGTACCGGCTTCTCATGGAATTCAGATATCCTTTACAGGATGCACATAAGTGTTTTCCCTACAAATTGGGGGCTCAGCCGGGATCTGAATATCAAAAGTCCGGTACTGCGAGATAAGAAAAGGTGCTGAAGTAGTGGTGGACTGTGAGGAGAAAGTTTGTGAAGAATGAATACCAGTTTGTACGACGATTTGACAGTGACACAGCTCAAGGAGCGGCTACAGGAGCTTAATCTACCCTCTACTGGAACGAAAGCTGAATTGTTATCAAGACTGATGAATTTCAAATTAGGCGGTGTGCAAGTGGCAAGAAATTCCGGAGAGGAGTTACAAGATGAAGCATGTGCGGAGGTCACAGGAAGGGATCAAAATTATGGAGCTGTTCCTCGTGATGTAACCACGAGCGCCGAGGAACGAGACAATTCGCTCCATCTTGAGATAAGACAGTTGCAGCGAAGGATGGAGGAGATCTCCCAGCAATTGGTATCAGCTCCAGCTGAAAGGAGAGTTTTGGGAAGACATGATTCTTGCACGATGTTTCACGAAGAAGAGAGCCGATCGCGAATAGGCTTGATGGCGATTGCGGAGATGTTAAACTATTACGACGGCGAGTCACCTTATGATCACTGGGAACAGCAGTTTCTTGCCTTGAAAAGGATACACGGTCTGTCAGACGGAGAAGCGACGGTGCTATTTAGATTACGATTAAAGGGGAAAGCGGCGGAGTGGTTTCACTCAAAAGCGGAGTATTCGGATATGTCGAATGGGGACTTGCTTGATCAAACAAGGAAAATGTTTCGTCATCTCCCTTCTTGGGCGGATAGGAAAAGAGAGTTTCTGCAGCGGCAGTGGAAGTGCAGTGAGCGTTTCAGTGAATACTATCATAATAAAGTGATCCTGGGGAACCGCGTGTCTGCTGGTGAAGAAGAGCTAATTGAACATTTGATCGAGGGAATTGTAGACTTGGTTCTGCAGAACACAGAGAGGATCAGGAGTTTCCGGGATAAATCTGAATTTTTCACTTCGTTTGAGAAGGTGCATTTGCCAATTGGGTTCGAGACGAACCGTGAACGGAGTAAGCCGGAAAGAGGAGGGGAGTGGGCAGCAGGGCGAAGGCCAATGGGAACGAGTGTGGTAAAGCAACAGGGATCAGCTGGTCAACAGCGGATCCACGAAGGTTGTCATAACTGCGGAGCGAGGGGACACCGAGCGGCATTTTGCCCATCGAGGGAGAGGGGTATGAAATGTTTTAACTGCTAAGAGTTCAGTCACATCTTAGCCGGATGTCCCAAAAAGGCGCCAGCGGTGACGGTTGTGAGGGTCGATGAAGGTTCAACAGCGGTCAAGAAATCTTTAAAGAAAACTGTTACGTTAAATAATGTAAAGATTTCTGCGTTAGTAGATACGGGCAGTGAAATTACGCTAATAAGAGAAAGCGCCTTCGCTGAAATAGGAGCGCCGCGAGTGGAAAACGAATGGGTCTTTTTCAGAGGTTTGGATTCGGAGTTGATTAGGACACTGGGTCATTTTACAGCTGCTATCGGGGTTGACGGAGAAGAGTATGAAACCAAAATACATTTAGTTCCTAATTCGTGTATGCGCCATGACCTCATCTTAGGAAAAAATTTCCTCGACAACGTGAAATTGTTAATAGAGTCCGAGCACATAGAGATCCAGCGTTCGGACAAAGCACAGCCAACGGAAAGCGAGTCGCCAGACGTATTTAATATAAACGTTTGTGTTTTGAAGGGACGGGTGGATTTAACTCATTTAAAAGCATCAAAAATAAAAGAAAACGTGATTTCGTTGGTAGAAAACTATAGGCCGGAGAAAAAACGGGAAGTGGGGGTGGAGATGACGATCATTTTAACAGACGAAAATCCTGTTTACCAGCGAGCAAGGCGTCTGTCAATGGCAGAGCGTGACGAGGTGAATAAACATATACAAGAATGGTTACGTGACGGTATTGCACAGCGGTCACTTTCGGATTACGCAAGTCCGGTCGTCGTAGTGCGGAAAAAGGACGATTCAACACGATTGGGCGTAGATTATAGACAGCTTAACAAAAAGACTTTTGAAGACCGGTATCCGTTGCCGTTGATAGATGATCAGTTGGATGCGTTAAAGGGGGTGAATGTGTACAGCACGATCGATCTAAAGAATGGATTTTTTCACCTCGCAATAAAACTCGAAAGTCGAAAATATACGTCATTCATTGTGCCAGATGGACAGTATGAATTTTTGAAGGTACCTTTTGGCTAATGTAATTCACCGGCGGTTTTTCAAAAATTCGTGAACTCCGTTTTTAGAGAATTGATTAACGAGAAAATAATACTAACATATCTAGACGATGTAATAATCCCAAAGTTAGACGCGGAATCTGGCATTAAAAATTTAGAACTGGTTTTGAAGGTTGCAAGCGAGGCTAGCCTGGTGATCAACTGGAAGAAATGTCAGTTGTTAAAAAATAGAGTACAGTTTCTGGGGCATGTGATCGAAAATCATACAATATGGCCGTCCGACCACAAGACCGATGCAGTGCTTAAATTTCTAATGCCAACAACCGTAAGGGAAGTCCAATGTTTTTTGGGATTTACGGGTTATTTTAGAAAATTTGTCGACCATTATTCGTTGATCGCCAGGCCACTCACGAACTTACTCAAAGGCAACCAAGAGTTTCGGTTTGATGATGAGCAGGTGCAGGCGGTTAAAAGACTGAAGGAGATTACTGACGGACAAGCCAGTTTTGAGGTTATATAGAGTAGGTACGGAAACGGAACTCCATACTGATGCGTCAAAGTTCGGGTTCGGGAGCATACTGCTGCAACGGGGCAGTGACGATGGTGTTTTACACCCTGTATACTATGCGARCGGAAAGACGAGTCCGGCGGAGGAAAAATATGCTAGTTACGAGCTGGAGTGTTTGGCTATAATTAGGTCGCTTCGCAGGTTCCGAGTATATTTACTCGGCATACCTTTCAAGATTGTAACTGACTGTCGTGCGTTTGCTTTGAACATGAGAAAAGAAGATTTATGTGTTCGCGTAGCGAGGTGGGCATTGTTGCTTGAGGAGTTCGATTATACAATCGAACACCGATCGGGGATTAGCATGAGGCATGTGGACGCGCTGAGTCGGTGTCCACTTCCCGAATGTATGGTGTTAAAAGAGGATGAGGACAGTGTTAGTGCACGTTTGAGGGAAGCGCAAGCGGCGGATGAGAGTATCAGTAAATTGTTGGAATCAGTTCGGGTTTAGCCAGTTGACGGTTATTGTGTGCGAGGGGGTCTTTTGTTCAAAGCTATTGACAACGATTATAAATTAGTTGTGCCTCCCTTAATGCAAAATAGCGTAATCCGGAAAGCTCATGAAATTGGGCATTTTGCGGCCGGAAAGACGGAGGCCTTAATAAGACGGGACTATTGGCTCGCAAATATGAGAGCTAGGGTGAAAAAAGTAATCGGGAATTGCATTAGTTGCATTCTGGCGAAGCAAAAGAGTGGTAAAGGAGAGGGTTTTTTGCATTCGATAGAGAAAGGGGAAACTCCTCTAGATGCATACCATATCGACCATTTGGGACCATTGGTCTCCACCAAAAAGAGCTATAAGCACATTCTGATGGTGGTGGATGCGTTCGCGAAGTATGTGTGACTGTACGCCACCAGAAGCACTACG
This sequence comes from Polistes dominula, assembly GCF_001465965.1. The sequence continues at coordinate 360,986 of NW_015149098.1, forward strand.
AGTGCCGAGGTCATACTTAAACTTAGAAAGCAATCGGTAGTTTTCGGAACTCCTCGTCGGATAATATCTGATCGCGGCACGGCATTCACAGCCAACGAATTCCAGGCCTATTGTAGGGAGGAGGGGATAGAGCAAATAACCATTACGACAGGGATGCCGCGGAGTAATGAGCAGGTAGACAGAGTTAACTGAGTTCTAATACCGGTTCTAACGAAACTAGCAGCTCCATATCCAGGAGACTGGTACAAAAATCTTGATCGATGCCAAAGATTCTTAAATGCGACATCGAACAGGAGTACAGGTATGACTCCTTTTAAGGAGTTCCACTCTGCAATTTTGAAAAAATCTAATCTTTTTTTTTACATTTTTTGAATGTGTATATATATGTAGAAATATTGTGTTAAAATTTCAAAAAGATTCGATGTCTCTAACTACATTTTTTTGCTGCCTGAACGTTACTACCTCGAACCGCTCTTTTGAGCGTTCGGCGCTCACGGCCGACTCTTATCTTGTTCAATCGAGAAATTTGCTGAGCGGTATGGTTTTTATATTGGCAACGGAGACTCCAAGACTTTTAAAATGCTGCTTTACTGTTAAAAAAGAATAGAAAGTAATCCACAATTTCATCTACTCTTAATGTAAGATTCAAATATGCGCGAACAAAGACTAGTGATGACTAATAGGTTAAAACAAAAGAGGGATATGAAGCGTATCCGGGGATATAGTTTAGTCGAAAAAGATCAATCAATAAGCGCGGACGTATTAAGAGAAAGTTCCATTATTAAGTATAAATGTTATATCATTTGTAGAGTATGAATAAAGTAATATTGAAACATTGTGTTTAAATAATATAATATAAAAACCTTGCCGAACCCACTGCAATTTTTCTCAATTTAAATGGGAAAAATTAACAAATAACATTTATTTTAATGATATTAATGCACAAGACCCTAATGATCCGTTAACAAAACTACGGCCTGTAATCTACATTCTAAAGTCAAATTTCGCTAGATCTTTTTATCTATTTCAAAATCTCTGTATTGATGAAAGACTATTTATTCTACAAAGAAAGATGTTACTTCTAATAGTACATTCCTTCTAAAAGAAGTCGATTTGGAGTAAAATCATTTGTTTTATGTGATTGCAAGACCGAATATACTTTACATTTTATCATACATGCTCGTCGAGATACTGATATAAAAAAAAAAATTTGGTGCTTTGGAAATCTGGAAATCGAGAAATCGAATATCAATCTACAAATAATTCACTGACAATGCAATGGCGAGACGAAAAAGAGGCGTGAATGTTATTGATAGCCCACAATGCTGAAATAACCGAAAGTCGACGAGTAGATTATCGCACGGAATTACCTAAAAAAAACAACCTGCATTATTGACTATAATAATAATATAGGTGCTGTTGACAAAGTTGACATGATTTTAAGTTCATTGCATTGCCTGAAAAAATTCACTAAGTGGTGCAAATAATATTTTTTTCATTTTCTTGATCTTGCATTATGTAACACTCACATTATTTAGAAACAAATTAATGGAAAAAAAGAAAAATTCAGCAAATTTTATCTTTTATATGCAAAAGAAATGCTACAAAAATACCCACAAGTTATGGTAAAATCAGACAGTTATAACAAAAGATAATACTGACAATTTACCATTTCGGCTAACGGAAAGGCATTCTACATATATCGAAATGTTCAACTCCAAAAGGATTATCTTCAAAATCAAGGCGAAGATGTTTTGTGTGTTCAAAAGATAAAAAAAAAAAAGAAAGATTTCAATTTATAAACCTAACCAAATAAAAAAGTATATACACTTAGTTCAATGAATTCATCCGTCGAAATTGAAAAAGGTGAAACCTGTATACCAGAGAAAATTATTAAATTTTACAACAGTACAAAATTCGGTGTAGATGTAACCGATCAAATGGTCAGAAAATATAGTCTAAAATTTAAATGCTAAAGATGGCCTTTACAGGTATTTTTCGATATCTTTGACTAAGGCGGGATAAATGATCAGATTTTATATAAATAAAAAACAACGGGTGAAGAAATATCAAGACAAGAATTTTTATTTCAATGTGCAGAGGAGTTTGGGACCAAATATCAAAAGGAAAGAAAGCTATGGTCAAGTAGGAAGGATTATCCGAACCCTAATACTGATGTTGACGAAGTTGTCGCTGGATAATCCGAAACAGTGGTATCGACACGTAGATAAAGTACAACTCTATTTAAACAGCACATACTAACGTAGCATAGGCAGTAGTCCATTTAAGTCCTTTTTAGAGTAAAGATGAAACAGAAAGAGGACATTGCCATTAAAACAGCTATCGAGGAAGAAGCAATTTAAATGTTTAAAGAAGAACGCGATAAAATTAGGGCATTGGCGAAAGAAAACCTTTTGTCGATACAGGAAGAAAATCGACGACAGTATAATAAACGATGTAAGGAGGCAATACCTTACAAAGAAGGCGACGTTGTTTTTATTAAAAGAACGCAATTTGTTCCAACTATAAAGATTGTCGCCACATTTTTATAACCATATAAAAATTACACGTGTCATCGGAAACCACTGATACGAAGTAAAGCGTGTGGGTAAAGGAGAAGAGCCGCGAGTTACAACTACAACAGCGGATTATATGAAATTGTACCAACCAAAAGAAAATATTACGCATGCTTCAACTTTTATGAACATGCGGCAACTTTTTTGTGTATGGCGTAACGTTAGCAACGACTTATTTAGTTTATTAATTACATTTATCAATCTCATATAATAATAAATTAAATCAAATTAAATAATTACGATAAAATTAAATAAAAAATAAAATTACATTCTATTAAAAATATAAAGTATTGTTTAAGTTTAAAAAATATCTTTGTACATAAAATTTAATTAATTAAATAGGGAGTTTATAAATTATTATTATTATTATTGTTTTTATTATTAAACGCCTAATAATATTAGGTTGGTGCGTATGAAATGTCGGATTCTCTTTACATGCGGACGTTTGTCTCCCTGTTTTCGTTATACTTTTGTCTTTGGCATAACCTCATTCATAGTCGTATTATTCATTGCCAGAGACTCATTTCAGCAAAATAGGTTTTCTCGAAGGTCTTCCCTTTTGTTATTTCTTTTGAGTTTATTGCYGATATGAATTCTGCCGACATTCGCGTCATTTTCTTATATGAGTACAAACTTGGTAATAGTGCTGCAAAAGCTGCACGCAACATAAACCAAGCGTTTGGGGAGAATACGGTTAACGATCGGAAAGTGCAGCGTT
>NW_015149098.1:364744-379934 GCF_001465965.1 Polistes dominula
CATGGCCCGCTACTGCTCCATGACAACGCTCGGCCGCATACATCGCACAAAACAATTGCGAAACTGAACGAACTGGAATATGAAGTTTTGCAGCATCCACCATATTCACCGGATCTCTCGCCGACCGATTTTCATTTTTTCAAGCATTTAGAGCTGTTTTTAAGGGGCAAACACTATGAAAATGAAGACAGTCTAAAAAAATCGATATCAGAGTTTATTAATTCTAAAGACCAAAATTTTTTTAAGACAGGCATCTACGCTTTAAAATCTCGTTGGAAGAAGTGTATTGAAGCGAATGGAGCATACTTTGATTGAATAAACAGCTTTTAAAGAAAGATATGCAGTTTTATACAATCACTTAAGAATCCGACATTTCATACGCACCAACCTAATACGAATTAAAAATGAGCTTAGACGACTGCATTGATAGTAATTTGGGGGAAGAAGAAATATTGAAAAATTTAGAAGAAGAAGGACAGCTCATTATTCGAAATTTACTTCCAGAAAAGTCAAAACAAAAATATGAGATGCGATACAGAGAATTTTTATCCTTGAAGGAAAAAAATAAATGTGATTCATTCAATGAAAATGTTTTCATAGTTTATTTTCATGAACTCGCCAAAATACATTTACCCTTAACTCTATGGAGTATATGGTCCATGTTGAATACTATTTTAAATCTGCGACATAACATTAATTTAAATATGCACAACAACCTCAAAGTTTTCCTTAAAAATCAAGCCAAAGGTTACAAACCCAAAAAAGCACAACCTCTAACATTGACACAAATAAAAGAATTTTTAAATAAATCTGATGATTCAATTTATTTGGCGACGAAAGTAAGTAGATTAAAAAAATATATTTACAGCTTAAAATTGATAATTCCAATTTATGCAATTATTAATATTTTATTTAAAAGGTAATCCTTATTTTTGGAATATGTGGTGCTCTGAGAACCAATGAATTTTGTGAAATCAAGACCAAGGATGTTGAAGATACGCGTACCTAACTAATTGTATCGATACAAGATAACAAGAATCACTATCCACGATCATTTATAATAGGAAAAGAATTTTATAATATCATCAAAAAATATATATTACTTAGACCTGAAGACATGGATACTGATAGATTTTTTATCAATTATCAAAGAGATAAATGTATGCGTCAAGTCATGGGCAAGAACAAGATAAGCGAAATTCCAAAAATCGTTGCCTTTTTTCTTCAATTGGAAAGCCCAGAAAAATACACGGGTCACTGCTTTCGCCGTACAACAGGAGCAACTTTACTAGCGAACTCAGGTGCTAACCTAACCACTGTTAAGCAACTTGGAGGATAGCGGTCAAGTACGGTAGCTGAAGGCTACATCGAGCATTCATTAGCCAATAAAAAAAAATTGGTATAATAGCTGCTGATGAACAGACAGCGTCTACTTCCAAGTGACATGTACCTGCACAAGCTCCTGTTGAAGAAAAGATAGCTGCTGATGAACAGACAGCGTCTACTTCCAAGTGTCATGTACTTGCACAAGCTCCTGTTGAAGAAAAGTCAACCTCTGAAAATCATTTAGTACTTAATACTGACGAAGATTAGAGTCCGTCACCCTCGCATGCGTCTCTTGTAAATCTGTCAACTTCTGATTCTGAGAAAAATAAATATGCACCTAAATCATCTTCAATCATAAATTCACGTAGCTTATCTCCCTTTCACGAATTAAAAAATTTAGATTTTATTCGGGCAAAGAAACGGAAAATATTAGGAAGCAAAAAAAAGCATTTAAATGAAATTCAAATCGAGAACGAAGTGATTGATTCTTTGACCTTCGATACACCTTTTGTCACTTTCAAGAATTGTGAAATTAAACAGATTATAATAAATAATAACAAATTCAACTCTCATAATCAAGAAAATAATTAAATTTATACGTAATAACCTATTTATGTTAGTAATATTTAACAAAACAAATATCCTTAGAACATGTAAAAATAAATAAAATATAAAATTTATGAAACAACACATGTTATCATTAAAATCATTAATTATATATCCGACAATTTTTTTTATATAAATATGTTAATACTTATGTAATAGTTAATAGAAAAAAATAGCATTCAGTTAAATCATTAGAGACAAAAGTAAAATATTCTCTCTGTGATCATTCGGAGTTTAAAAATTTCAAATGTATTAATGATGAATTAATAAATAATAAATTGAATATTATATATATATATATATATAATAATAGTTCGCATGTGCTTAAAAATTGAAGCATGCGCAGTAATTTATTAAAGTATTCCTAAGGTTAAGAAACTAGTTCGCATGCGCTAAAAAATTGAAGCAAGCAACTAATTTGTTACAACATTCAAGCAGGAGGAAATGTCGCACTTTCGCCCCTGAAAACAGGTTCAAGCGGGCGGGAAAGTGGCACTTTGGCCCCTGAAAACAGGGAGCAAAAACGAACTTTCGATCCATGTGTGAGAAAAAAGAATAAACATAGATAGGCGGGTAAACGACGAAAGAATAAAGGATAAAGGAACTAATTGTCGGAATAAAAGAAAGACAGTGTGTGTGTGTTCTGTTCTTTGTAAATTGTAAGTTGTGTGTGTTTGAGTCTGTGAGAATCTAGAAGATTCTTGAGCAATATCGATGCTTTGTTTTTTGCATCGAACGTTTAGAAAATTCGAGAACAATTCGGATGAATATAAAGGAATACGGATTGAGACGAAGGGCAGTCAGTTGTAATAGTTAGTAGCTAATGATTAGTCGTAGTAACAGTCGCAGTTGTAATAGAAGTCATTATCAGGCGTTTTTAGTCGTTATCAGTCGTTACTAGTCGTTATCAAGTTGTAAGAGTAGAGCTGCTTATCTCAGTTGTTATCGTTAGATCATGAAGCTATTATTGTACTTTTTCTAATACCCATTTAAATATATCTTATTAGTAAGATTAAACTGGGTGTATGCTCACCTCGCATCTCTTACCTAAACAAAAAATCGCTACATTTGAGAGCTTAACCGGAATTGAAAAGGTTAAAGGAAATAGCTACCGTTAGTTTTACATAACGAAAGTTGTTAAGTTGTTCAGTTTCAATGTTGTCAAATTGCAAATTTGTCAATTTGTTAAGTTGTCAATTTTCAAATTTGCTAATTTGTAAAGTCGTAAAGTTTTTAAGTTGTGAAGTTTTGAAGTGATTTAATTAAAAAACACCGTAAGATGACCGACGCACACATTGAATTCGTAGACTGCTGCTCAGATAAAGACTTGCACTCAGTATTTTTAATAAATTTCACTTACAGTTTTTAAACAATTTCACTGCAGATACGCTAAAATATTCTTTTTAGCGAATAGTTACCAGAAATCATTAATCTAAAACTGAACGTGTTAGAAGTTCTAACCGTCATATGTTTGTTTTTTCGTTTACTCGTAGTAACAACTACTTTTATCTTTTGATTGTTATACTTGACCTCGGAGCATTTTTTATTTTTTCTGTATTTGTTTTGTTCAACCAATCGTATCGTATTTCACAAAAACATTAACTCACTTCATACATAACCTTGACCTCTTGACCACAGAGTCTGACTCGTGGTAAAAAATTTGTGCTATAAGCGAACAACACGAGTCTAACTCGTGGTAAAGAATATTTGTTTTAAACGAGCGGGTACGCGGCGGAACAGTTAAATGGTATGGCGCGCGACCGATTTTCAACTTTTTCTTTTGGCACGCGAAATTTTCAGATATCACGTAAATCAAGGGGTTAGGAAGATTTAGTCTAGTTTCATAAAGTATAAACAAGAGACGCTTTATATTATAGGTTTATAGAATAATAGGCTTCTGTATAGCAAGAAAACCTCTATGACAGATCAAAGATATTGCGAGTGGTTCTTTTATATAATATGATTTCTTGGTAAAGCCTGGTATTTAACTTTTTGCAGTGAAAGAATGTGCCTGGCACGTCGTGATCCTTTTGTCCCAGAATCGCTAACGACATGCGTGGCACGCGTGACGAAAAATTCTTCGCCACCACAAGAAGTTAATAAAATATAATAAGTACTCGTATGTAAAAAGGAAAGTATCTATAATTCAACATTACAAATTTGTTATGTTAGTTTGTTATTTGAATCTGTTGACTAGTATTTTTTCGAGAGTAGTTTGCGAAAAAGGAGAATGTTGTTAAGATTTATGATATAGTAATTATTTGGATATCAATGACAATAAATCGTTGATTTAATATTCTTAATAATAGCCGAAAATAAAGTTAATTTAAAGTTGGAAGGTGATAGATGAAAATGATTGTACTAAATTTTTAATTCTTAATTAATCACTAAATCACCTGGATTTTACATTGATAAAACTAATTGACCTGAAAGTTAAAAATTTGGACGCTCGATCACGCCGTACTGAGCAGGTAGGATAGGTAAAGCTGGTTTGCGTTGGAATACAATATATTAAGCTGATTGACGTCAATCGATTACCTTTCATTTGTCTAACTATAACTGACCTAGACAAATTAACTATACACGCTCAATGAATGATAACTTGACGGAATTGATTGAAGTGTTTTCTAGCAGCACTTCCCTATGTTTTTTCAGAACCCCTCGAAGATAAAGCATTATAATCCATTTATATAAGCCAGTTATGTGTCCCTAGACGAAATGACATAATATCTGTTCCTTGAAATTCCTTGAAATTAAAAATATTATTATCTAAAATAAACTTGACCCACACCATGAGCGGACCCAGGGCCACACCCGCCCGCAAAACCAAGCAACCCAAGAGCAAGGAGAAGGACTTTGATTCAGTGCTTTTCTCTATCCAGAACTTCAGCCCCACTCTGGTGAGAGATGTGGAACGATTCAAGAGAGGATATGACGCGTCTAAGAAGCACACGGAGGATAAGACCAGGACAATGAGTCCGCCAAAGAAGATGAGCCAAAATGGCCTTTGGCAACTTCAGAACCAAGTGAAATAGAAGGAATGGAGGTGGAGATGAAAGAGTTGGAGCTAAGAAATCCCTAACTAAAAGAAGGAGAACCAATTGAGAACAACGACCTCCCTAATCCACACGCAATGGAGGCAGAAATTCACCCTTTCAAGGGTGGAGCGGATGATCAGAAGCTTGACACCACTAGACCCAACAATCCCCCCGAGCCAATAAGAGCTCTCTCTCTCTCTCATGATCCTGAGAGCCTGGAATCAGATGAGCACGAATTGGGTCAGGATGTGTCAAAAATGGGATCGTATACAATTCCCAAGACTCTAATGGATTATATTAAAGGGGAGACTCGGGATGCTCCTTTGTCTCTCATCCGGACATGTGACAGGTGGTGGCACGACAAGTGGAAGCGTCTGATGGATCCACCTGCTGATTTAAAGGCACAACATTTCCTGCACTGTATCCCACAACAAGTGTCCAGGGATGAGACTATGACAGGGCTAATGCTAGCTGCCAATTATCTAACTATGGCAAGATTGGAGCAGGACATGCAGTCTATTTGGAATGGTCATCAGGTGGGTCAATCCGAGATAAGATTTCCTTTCCCTCACCTGCTACAACACATTACTACAATGAGAAACATCCCTGACTTTAGAGCATTATCGACCTCAATAAATAACCAGATTCAGTATTTCCATGAAGTCATGACTATATTCAAATGTGAAATGGATAGACACAATGCAGCTACGAAAGCTATGCTAACAGACAATGTCCAGTCCTATAAGTCGGCTACCCTGGACTCACTTAGGGAATTGGACAACCTTATAGACCGTAGCCAACATGTGGCTGTGCTAATCGGTCAGGGAGTAGCCTTGAAAGAGGTTCAGCAGACCCCTGTACAGCTAAAGCCTGGAATATATACCATGCAGAAACCTCCCACCGGATCTCCTAGATCGAAGAAGGCTCTAAGCCCTCCCATTGACCTTTGATGGAATCTGTGATGGGAGAGCAATCTCTCAATAAAAAATATAAGAAACCACCTTTCACATTGTATAAGGAAAACCATGCTTACTTTTCTCGTATTGCTGATGCCTTGGCAAACATTAGGACTCATCAGCTATAATTGCAGGCAACTGGAAACGGCACAACCTGTAGTCTACAACCAACGATCATCATGCGATGATTTCATCAACCAGAGTGTAAAGTGTTCTCCATGAGAGGGCACCGTATTACAGGTTCCAAAGGAAACTTCAACACCTCATCAGACTTGCAAGTTTAAAGTACAGAGACAGACCATGTACTGCACATATTACAACAACCCCACACAGCTTGAAACCAAATCCAATGACTTTCAACTGATTAATTACTGATTGACTTAGTCAATCTAAACTCCGTTATTCTCTCCATCATATCGTAAAGTATTTCGTGTTTTATAGTTTTTATTCAACAGTCTTTGTTTTTTATTTATAATTTTTTCTTCGTTTTATTTCATATCATTATCGTGTAAATATCGCATATTCGTTTCTGCTAAAACTCTTGTCTTTCTTTATCTACCTTCCTATTTAAGATTCACATTAATATATTCCAAGTGTTGTATTGTTTTTTTTTTACTTATTGTGTCTTCTTTTATTCCGTTTCTCAAATTAATTATGGCACAAAATATTTTTATCTTACCTCTGATATACACAAGCTGCCTTCTTATTATACTTCACGTATTCTATTTCATCCGTATCCGATTATATCGGTAGTCTTCCACCATGCTTTTCTATATAATTTTAACACTCTAATCAATTTGAATACATTGCGTTATTTCAACGTAATTTACTCCTATAATACTATATTTGCTGTCCGGTTGCTTGTTCACGCCTACATTTCTGTAGTCCGTCCCTCCCATAGCTTTATTCTTTAGGTGTTATGTTCTAAATAGATTATTTAAATACATTGGATATTGTGATTTAAACAACTAAAAATAAGTTCAAATTGTATCTAGTTTAAACCATCAAAATTTGGCTCACTTGCCGTCTTTTAATCATATTACTAAATGATGTTGCCTTATCCATCTTTTAGATAAATAATTTGGCAGTACTCACGGATTCTTGCAATGAACATAGAAATGACAGAAGGAATAACAGATTTGCAAATGCAAAACTACATTTTACCAAAAATGCAATCGCGTTACACAAAAATCTAATGTAATAGAGGCCTCAAGAACACGAGCATCGTAAACAAAACAAACATTTTCCTATATGAAGTCTTTTTAGCTAATCACAGATTGCGAATACTCTACCTTCTTTTTATTGTCTTGTCTGAAGTATCGTACAATTGAAGAGACAAGCAATCAAGATAAGATCGTAAACCAAACACTAATATACTATATAATAAGATTACAGAGTTTAAGTGTTAGAGGCACAAACAGTACCCAACATATCCATCCCCCTCTTTCAACAATCTCCAAAGGATTGATGAAACCAGGAAAACAAGATAAAATCTTACAGTTAGATCCTAAATAAAACTACTAATACATAACAATCATATATACTCGACTGACGGTCAACAAGCGCTTGTGGCCCAGCACCAATGTTCTGCTTCAACTTCTAATATCTCGTAAACTATTGACGTGTCGATGACCTTCACTAAATACTTTTTAATGCAGAATAAAAAAAGGAATCGAATAGTGTAAAAAAGAATATAATGTTCCATTTAAAGAAATGCAGGTGACCTTGAAATCTCATCTATGTCTCCACCCACGCAAAAAACGTTCAAGCCAAAAAATGCCCCTTATCATACCGTGTAAGTTGCGTACATAAAATTTTTCATATTGTTATAAACAACGACAATATTCTAACTGGACAGAGATATTGTCCCACCCTGTATATCAATGAACAACAACTGCAATTACTGTCTGGTAATTTTTCTAAAATAGAAGATCTATGTGTTTGTCTAACCAGTTTGGACCATGGTACTTCTGTTATAAGAGTGCCAATTTACATTTCTCCTAACCAATCAATAAATACAATTATTGAATTCATCCACGAGAATTTAATAAAGTACACACAAAATTATTACGATAAAATTCCAATGATTTTAAGTTGGGATTTTAATGTCAATATTTCATTAGATACGGTTCTCCCTTTAATTGAGTTCTTGGACAAAAAATTATATTTAAGAATGTGCAGCAGTCGCACTGATTCGACAACAAGATTCATCAAAACAAAGCAATTGTTTTCATATTTTAGTTACCATAAGCATACTAGTCTCATTTCTTAACACTAGATTTACGGATGTTTTGTTCATTATTTTTTAATGACGTAATAACATTGTTTGAATAAAGGATTGAGTAAAGGAATTGAACTAATATTTACGTATATTTCATTACGTAACTAAAAACCAATAAGTTTTCAAAAAATAATATTTAAATTTTATAAATATATAAAATAATCAAATGTTCAATGAGTCAAATTGGCTCAATTCGTAAATCTAGTGTTAAAACTGAGAACTTGCTAACTGTGTAATACATTATGTATTTATTATATGTCAATAGAACGTACAATAATAGTAATATTATAATAAATAAATCCTACAATTATCCTACACCTGATACTCTGCATTCGTCTCACTCTCTCGAAATTTAGTTTTTTGAAGGTTTCACTTTTAACACGTGTAAAGTGTACACATGTTATTATTTTTAATTCGACTATTTGAGTTGTGCATACTGGACGCTATATTATTTTAGAAAAAAAATTAAAAATCAAAAATCATCAAATTCTGATAGTGAGAACAAAATTGATCTAGGGGTGGTACAAGTAGCTTAGGATCAAGCTATGTGTATCTATAGACGTTTCGTATATATAAAGAAAAAATTAATTTGATCTACTAGATAAGCATTAAGTGGTTTGCTACAGTAAATTTTCATTTTCATTAGTTTTAGATTCTTCCTTTTTTTGTTCGCCTAATCTCATTAATTCAATGAAGATCGAATATATTGTTCCTTATTCTTCTGATAAGTCGAAAAAGAAAGCGGGAGAAAAGTTAATTGCTTACGTTCTGTGATTAGTCGAGAAACTTGACTCGAGATAAAAGTCTCTTTTAGAAAATAATGATCGAAGGAAAGCATCCTTAGAAAACAAGTGGGAAAGTAGAGTTAAATTTTTTTTTAAATCACAAAAAGAATCTTTACGTATTTTCGCTTTCAAACCAAGCTTTCTATTTTCTTGTTACATAAGAAACTTATAATAAAAATCATCTAAACGACTGCTCTTTTATTTTGATTGAAAAACTTAAAATGTTTTACCGAAATTATTTATAATAATTCATCTATGAAATCAATTCAATATCAATTACGAGTAACAGTTATAATTATGGATAGAAAATTCCAAATACGCATGTAAACTTGATATGTGATATCCTGTCATAGTCCGCAAATCTGTCTACGTTAAACATGCAAACACCTAGTTAATACTATAGGTTAAATAGAACCAACGATGAATACATAGGTTACAGTTTTGATTGTTGTTTGCATGGATAACAAAGATAAACTACTTTGACAATGATTGTAACATCAAAGTTGAAGGATTTTTAGACAATTATAAGTAAAAAATTCTACTCAAAAAAAATGATTTATAAAGCAAAACCAAAATAACAAAAGATAAATAAATCCATATTGATAGTGAATCCAAATCATGATTTAAGATGGAAAATACAAAATGGTGTATTAGATATAAATTTTTGTAAAACCTTGTATAAAGCAACAATAAGTCTAAGAATTATTATATAATGCATTAGAACAATGACAATAAGAAACAAACAGATTTACACAATCTGACATTTTCTAAGAAAAAAAGCTGAACAATATTTCATAGAAAACATCCTAAAACCATTTTTATTTCATTACGTCTGAACTAAAAACTTAATCTTGCATTTTTTGTTATAATCTCGCTGACGTGAGACTCCCGTGGTCGTTCTTGGAACTTTTCCAGAATAAATCTGGCTGTTTTGCAAATCTAATATTTTTTTATGTATTATTTCTTGAAAACATAGGAATAGCAACGTTTACAGAGTTAAATCCTCATTACAGGACATTGAATAAAACGTATTCTTACATGTTTTTTATTTGGCTGATGAAATAGAACGAGGAACCTTAAACTTTTTCGAAATATCAACACAAGCAAGAACAACTAAATCGAATTTACCAAACATCGGGAGGTTGTAGCGAGGGTAAAAAAAGAAAAGATATCGCATAATAAAAACGAATTTTAATCCAAGTGTTATTTTGGCTAGATTATTTATAATAAGGCATCAATATTAAAGTATGTTTAAAATTATTAATTATTTTTAAATTAACGGCATATGTAGCTTCAGTTTTATGCTCATTATGATAATAATGATTTTCTACCATTGCTCGATGTTTCGTTATTATCTCGTTCAGAACCTAACTTTTGAATTTCAATTAATGCAATTTATCAGTTTTCATCTATTTGAGTGTTTCGCAGTATATATACGTAACAAGTTTCTATCGTGCGATTTTCCACTTTAACAGGTGTTTCTTGAAGTGCTACTTGTCGTCCTATACACCATTTATCTTTCTTTTTCATTTACTTCATAAATAATGTATTTACGGTTATTGCATCGTTGAAAATACAACGCAAACTTGATGTACTTTTTACGATGCTCAATTCGTTCTTCTAGTATGATAAAAAAGGTCGGACTGAACGAAAGTGAATGTATGTGAGAAAGAGAATCGTTAAGCGTATACGTCTAAAATGACCAGTATATATTGATGATGCGTGATTAGTTTGCGAGAAATTACGCCACATCGTTCGAAAATCGGGAAAGACAAAAAAACACATCAAACGCTGTAATGTTGTTAGACGAGTGCAATAGGCAATAGTTATTAGACGGAAACAATGAATGACGCATTGGTTCCAAGCATTACATTTTTGATCAGCCGACTTTGACGTTAGATAAAAATCTTAAAAAATGATTGCAAGACTGGCTATTGTTGAAACTTAAATTTATTTTGTAAAGCGTATATTGTGAAAAAAAACGGTTATGGAACTAAATAGAGAACTTTTGTTGCGTACGCGTGTGTTTTGTCTGTTAGGCGACACCACTTCAGATAATCGCTTAATGTGTGTTGTGTTCGTACCGAAACCTCCCGAACATTACCGATCTGAAAGTAAGAAATATAAGGAGATGATGATGAGTATATAAGGAGACGAAAAGGATCAGCTGGACCACGCGCATTTGATATTGTATACTTATGATGAATGTCTGTGACGTTAATGAAGAATCAAATACGACGATATTATTTTCATTCAATTTAATTTAAAAATATTAAAAAATAATAGAAAAAAATACTCTTAGAATGCGTATTATGATAAATAAAAGAATATGAAACACTGTGTTGAATGCTTTCTATAGGCACGAATATATGGGATTCGCATCGATTCCCATTTACAAGTTCTTGACACGAGCATGCTTGACATCAAGAACCCTTTCAGAAAGGTATCGACATTCGATAGGACTCAGATGTGTTACTTATAGAAAACGATCGATATATCCAACGTAAATAATCTCATGGTAATTATCCTGATTATAAGCATGATTACCAATCGAGTATTCTAGTATTTAATTACTTGCATTAGAAGATCCACCACCTCCATCATTCATATCTACTATTGATACCATTTTCCATTAAAACCAGATACAGTAAAACACTTTAGAAATTAGCCAAATATTTAAATTACTTTTCTTAAATAACAAAAAATACGTCATTGTAAGACAAAATAAATGTAATGCTAGAACATAAATTCTGTTAAACAAAATTTAAAAATATGAAAACTTGTAAAAAGTGAATACTCAGTGGAGAAAAAATGAAAGAAGATCAGAATAAATTAGTGCGAGATAAAAGATAATTGCTCTAGTCAGAAGTGTGCATGTATGCGTAGGTATATTACTTATGTCGATTGACAGAAGCATTATTAGAACTACATTTGAGCCATTCAGTGCACACATCGATTAACTCCACTTTTTGAAAGATCTTAAATTTAAGTGTCACAGCACTTGGTATAGTCATAACTTTTTATATTTATAATAACTTTCCTGAATAATAAGGATTAACACCATTAAACGGCAAAATTTTTTTGGCCATTGAATAATAAGTAATACAACAACATATAATACTTCATCGCATTTCTCAACTTTTTGTTTTACGGAGTTAATCGATGTGTGCACTGAACGGTTCATTTAACAGACTAATCATTTTGACTGGTCGTACTATTTTAATTTAAAATTCCACTGCATGTAACATTTGATTTCCGAAGTGATTTTTGTAGCTATAAGTTAAACTTAACGTTACTTTATATATTTAAAGAGAATATACTCTCTTCAAAATTTAGTGCGCTTGATATGCTTTGCGCGCGCTTTTAGGTCACCTGATGGGGGCCCCGTCGAGTAATCGAGAATAATACGTTAGAAATAGATAGACAGAACAAAAGAAAGAACACGTGTTATTAAAAGTTATTAAGAATAAATTATTATAATTCAGTTATAAGTTAGAGTTGTAAAGAGAGACGAATAATTGACTTTAATTATCGTTTCTATTATTTCACAGGTATATGGTGAACTTTGTAAGTGTATATATTGTAAATAATAACATCAGTTAAAATATAACCTCTTATTTTACAAAAAAAAACAAATTTAGTTACTTATTCTAACAACTCCATAATATAAAATAATATTATATATATATATTTGTAAGAAATATATTTTTTGTTATCGACACTTATAAACAGTACCAGTCAAAATGACTAGTGCATGTTTCTATGAAGAAATTCTGTGATGAAATGGAACTAAAGCAGCTATAACAATTGATGGGTATTGCAATGTTTTATCGGCACAGAAATATGATTTCGGGAGAATCATGAGACAAAAGCAATACATATAGTGGCCCATGTTTCCTTTGTTAGTTCCGTTATCAGTATTGAGCAGATAACTGCGATCACAGCGAATATGCACAGTATTTAATTTGACAAAAAATTATGTACAATTAAATATATTGTATTATAATGAAGTAACGTGGATAAATATGTATTTGAGGGGTTATAGTAAAGATCTATCACTCAGTCTTCTGTTTTTTATTGAAATGATTTTATTGATCATTTTATAACGATACCTATTTGGAGATTGCGGCTGATATCAAGTTTCTCTTTCTGTCTCATAGGGTTTGTGTTTTTTTGATGAGAGATGGGTACTAGAAAGTTTTTTTTTACGCTTGCCGAATTAAAAGACGCTGTAGATGACCCTAATTTCTTTGAATGTGACGATAGTGGTGATGCTGATGAGCTTACCCCTGATAAAGTCAATATTGTTTCGGATATCGAAGGAATTCATGAGACTACATTAAAAAACAGCTGTCCCAGAAATGTTCCCGGAAAAAGAGGATAGAAAGACCTCCAAAAATCTCAATTTTGAGGTGAACAGCAGGATAAGGAGCTGATTCCAAAAGGTTCGGGAGTACGTGGGCGTCCTATAAAGACAGGACTCTTCGAAGTTAGGGCCCAGTTAGCCAAGAAAGATACCGTCCCCCAGAAACCGGAGGAAGATGCGCCGGCGGCCAACCCTGGGTTGCCAATAGCGGGTGCTGAACGCTCGGCCGCCGGGGAATCCGGTCAGCCAGAGACCCTACATTGACGGGCTTGTGGCCGCGACAGACACACGTCGGATGCTAACTCATTTCGTAAATGTGGTCACAGAATTACAGGAGGGCAAGAGGGCTTTAAGCGCCGGCTTCTGCTTCACTCCTCCTGCTTCGGTCTCGTTTTCGGCAATAAGGGCTACTGCGTTGTGGCGCCTTTCTCTATCCAATCAAAGATGTCGAGCGCAACATCTCCCAACGGACATAGCAAAGGCTGTTAAACCGAAAAAGGGACTTGGATCCACCCTGAGAAAAAAGAATAAATCCCTTGAAAAAAAGAACATTCAGAGGATGAAAGATCTTCGGGAGCGGCAGATACCGTAAGATTTGCTGAACTTATACTGGATATCAACTTCGGCGATGAAGAACTATTACGATATTTAATACAAAATGGTGAAGTGAATGTCCAATTCGTAGATTTTAAAATTAAGGTTCCCAGGATTAACGAACTCAGTGAAGCGATCAACTATTTAAGAAATCAGAGAGTTGAGATACACGATGATAATCAAGAAAATTTAACCGTTTGAGTGCGGCGAAGCGCTATCGCGCTTCGCTTGTCATATGCTAAAAATGCGGACGAGCGCGATCGCGCTTCTCTTGTTTAGCCAAGAATGCGGAGACGCGTGACCACGCCGCTGTCCGTTAGTATACTTTTCGTATTAATTGAGAACAGTCGTATTTATATTTATTGCATTTATTATTAATTTCGTTTAATTGTGTTTTTCAATTATATAAAAATTAAAATAAGACACAGTGATAAAATTTAGTAGAGCCGTGGATAATGGTACGGTAGAAAAAATGAGCCAATGTTATAAGATAGATAAATTTCGATTTTAATTTTTTTAATCATCATTACAGTTATAGGACATTTGCCAATTTTTACAAAAACAATTTTTTATTTACCAAAATAAATTATATCAAAACAATTGGATAACCTTTTCTATTGTATCACCATCTACGGCACTACTAWATTTTACCACTGTGTTTTATTTATTTATTTGTGGTAAAAAACTTTTTATTATTTTAGAAAATATAAAAATTGTTTTCATTTTCTTAACAAGTGTTATACTGATAATTACAAAAAGCACTATGCCAAATTCTGATTCATCTGAAAGTGACTATGATATGAGCAGTAATGATGAAGAGTGTAGTAATGACTTTGAAACTGATAGTGGAAGTGACATCATCATTCCTTCTAAGAGATTACGAATATATAATATTAGTGATAGCAGTGATGATGAGGAAGTAACTGCAAGTGCCTCCAATGGCGATAATATAGATGAATTTTTACCCGTGAACACAATATTTTCGAATGAATCGAATAGTTTTTTTGAAGTACCTGGTCCAAAACATGCCCCTACTTCTGATGCGAAACAAATTGAATATTTCAATAATTTTTTTTCAAATTCGCTCTTAACTACAATGGTAACGGAAACGAATCGCTATGCTGAGCAGTTTTTGAATTCCGGAAGAAGATTGAAACGACGTTCACGCGCAAGGTCTTGGGTACCAGTAACTGTTACAGAAATGAGAGCATTTGTTGCAGTTCTATTAGAAATGGGCA
>NW_015149098.1:395590-413835 GCF_001465965.1 Polistes dominula
TTTTTCTCGTAATGCATCCACCGTCACACAAAGTAACCCCCGGCGAATGTGCCTTTTACTATTAGTTTTAGCATAGTACAAATCTCTTAGAAATAAGCCACCGTGCAATAGCGAGTTCGCCCTACCCAATGGGTCAAACTATTGTCTAGTCTAATAGGACAGTAAATGTATGGTTTTTGTTAGTAGTTTTATTTGTATCAATTTATATATTTTATATGTTACTGTACACTCTTAAACAAATAAAAAACTTTTAAAAAAAAAAAAAAAAAAGTTTGATTTCCGGAAGTGATGATCGAGCGCTCGAAGCGAAAGGACACAGACCGGGTTAGCTCGTGCTTCACGAGATCTTTCAAAGGAAATTTTGTTTTCTTTTTACGTAAGAGCCATACAGTTACAGTGAAACTATCCCCTTTCTCCCTATTTTCTTTTTTTTTCTTTTTGCCCCCCTTTTGTTTTTGTGTTTCCACTCTCTAACTGTGAGCAATAGTGCAAAAGTGAAAATTTACCACGGAAAATTCGGGCATGGAAAATGCGTGGGCCTCTGCACCTCGCTCTACCACCCCAGGTTTAACACTCGCAAAAAACAGCAGTCATCTAAGTAATCTAATCAAGATTGAAATAGAAGACCATCAAATAAAAGATCCCGAGAGAACAATAGCCTCGGGCAGCGGCTTAGATGCCGGACACCAGGATGGCCTTACACAAAGAACACCCACCTCAGCACCGCATGGTAACAAATTCAAACTAAACAAAGGGCAAGGAAAAACACCACTCGACAAACTGTTCAACCAAGCCAGGAAACAGCTCGGGCACAGATCCACCACACCAACAGGCATAACGCCAAACTTATCCACCGCCAGAAAAAGGCCGCTAGAAAATTCAACGACCAGCACGATGATATCACATGAACACGAAAAACATAGCGTCCATCAGCATCCACCTGAATGGAATGAACCAAAGAGGGTTGCTAGGCAACCACGATCATCTAACAATCAAACAAAAATTCAAACCGAAAACCGGTACGCGCGCTTACAGCGTCCCGAGGACGCAGACCAAGATGACTACCCAGAAAGGAATTGCAACCCCCATTCCTCCACCACAACATGGCCCTCCCTACCGCCACCTAGGACGATGTCAACCAACAGGACGACCGTTAGGCCCACACCACTCCACCGCGCGGAGGTAAAGACAACAAGCGCTGCAATACCGGCGGAGCAACGCAACGACCCAAGCTAGGGGGCACCTCTAACCGACCGAGAAGGGGAGGATACCCGACGCAACAGGGACCGCCCACCACCAATATATGTTTGTGAAGTGCAATTCGAGGACGTAAAAAGAACATTAAAAAAAATGAACAGCAATACTAAGGATTTTATCCTTAAAAAAACATATAGTGATGCATGCACAATATTCGCTTCGTCACTTACCACTTTCAAAGACATAATCAACACGTGTAAAGTGAACAACTTCAAATTCTACACATACACACCTAACAGCGCGAAACCAAAGAATTTAGTGCTTAAGGGAATAGAAGGCGACGTGTCAGCCGAAGACATCAAAGCCGAGCTCCTCAACCTAAATCTTCCAAACACAAACATCATAAAAGTTACAAAAATAAAATTTAACAAAAATAGTGAAATAGAGCACTTCTTAGTGCAACTTAGTAATGACAGTAATATTCAAGACATTACAAAAATAAGGAAACTCGACATGCAAAGGGTGCATTGGGAACCTCTCAAAAGGAGGGGCCTGTTCCAATGCGTCAAATGTCAACGCTTCGGTCACTCTAGTGTAAACTGTTCGCTAGGATATCGGTGCGTCAAATGTGGCAAAAATCATGAACCAGGGAAATGTGCAATTCCAAAGGGAATCAACGATCTAAACAACCTATACTGCGCGAATTGTCAAAGCACAGGCCACCCAGCTTCTTACAGGGGCTGCCCATACTATAAATTCGCGAAAAAAATCCCAACAGATAACCGCGTTGCAAAACAAAACGAAAAAGCTAGGCGGGTAAATAAGATCAGTAACTATGTACACACAACAACCGCACCTCACACATCCAACACCAATACACAATACAACATGCCAATAAGAAGCAGCTCCTCAAACCCCTTACAAAACCCCAATATTCCTCATAATGCATGATTTAGCACCAAAAATACACAAGAACACCTTTTCGGCAATAATAGCCGCACTAATGTCAACTWCAACACTAGCAACAACAACAACAGCTTCAATTTTGAATCATTTCTCACCCGCATCGAACAACAAATAGACAGAGCAATTAACAACAAACTAAATCAAATACAAACAGCAATTAATAATAACACTAAACGAATTGACACCATATTCGAATATCTCAACGCAAGCCTCGAATATGTCGACTAATACCAGTAACATCGCCAATTCCAACCACACAGATAACAACCAATTAATCACTAATAAGTGTATCAAAATCGCAGCCATTAATGTTAACTCCCTCATATCCCTCAGTAAAAGATATGAACTTCTCAACTTCATTAAAACCAATAAACTCGACATCTCCTTAATCAGTGAAACCAAACTAAATAAAAACCATAAAATACAATTCAAAGATCACAATATCATAAGAACAGACAGACCCAACAGTACCAGAGGCGGTGGTACTGCTATCATTATAAAAAACAACATAGATTATCAAATAATTTACTCCCCTTCATCCAGAAACAACACCATCCTTGAATATACAATAATTAAATTAAAAACAACTAACAATAAAAACTTATTCATTGTAGCACTGTATGCCAATAATAAAGACAACAAAATATTCACCGCTGAAATAGAACAACTCTACAATRGTCTAAAACTAAACAGACCTAACAACTACTACCTAATGGCTGGAGATTTAAATGCACGTAACATCCTCTGGGGGGACACTACCACAAAAATTAAGGGCAAGCTTCTCAAAAGATGGGAAGAAAACAATGGCATCCAATACAGGGCAAAAATCTACCCACCATCCACGGCCACCTTCCCCAGTGCCAACTCCTTCCTAGACCTTTGCATAGCCGATAATAGACTCCCAATCAGCAACCTAGATAATGATAAAATAGAAACCCGCAACTACAATAGTAACCACAAAGCTCTCCTAATTAACATCAGCCTTGACGACAATCTAAATCACACAAATCCCTCCGCAAATCTCAGATACATCTACAAAAAAACAAAATGGTCAGTTTTTACTAGAAAATTCAAAAATATTTACAATGTCCCAGTACCTCACAATACCAACCTAACCAACACAGAAATTAACGTAATGATAGAAGAAATTGATAAGACAATCATAAAAGCAATCGAAAAATATGTACCAAAATACAAACCACAAGACAATGTTCTTAATTACGTCAATTTCAAAATCAAAAAATTACACAAATACAAATCATACCTCGTCTCATCCCTCAACAAATCTTACAGGACAATATATCCACACAACAACCAACACTCCCCACCATATCTCAAATACCTCATACACAAAATTAATGACATACTTAAGAACGAATACAGAACAGCCTACGTAAAATACTGGGACACACAGTTTAAATCAATAAACCACAGGAGCTCCGAATCCTTTTTCCCAAAGCTAAATAGATTTTTCAGACCAAAAAAGCCAATATCCATCAACACTATCTCAATAGACCTCAACAAAAATCACTTGCTAGACCGATTCAATTGTAACACATCCGAATTACCCGTAATTGATAATAAGTACCTCCTACAAAACCCACAAGATATCCTCAATACGATAGGAGCCTTCCTAGAAACCATAAATGCTCCTACGTACTTAAATAATGGCACAGCCCTCAAAAGAACAGTCGATACAAAAGTAGAAGAACTTACAATCAACTTTAAAAATGAAGAGCAACAGAAACTAACTATTACCCCATTCAGTGAAGCAAACCCAGCATTCTACCCCTCACAACAGGCTAACAACACATATTTTCACAACACAACCCAAGTTCATAAAATTATCTCCTCACTACCAAACAAAACCTCATCTGGTCTAGATAACATTCCCCCAATAGTCTTAAAACACTTACCTGACACTATAATACGCGACTACACGACCATATTCAATAACTGCCTCAATAACCGATATTTTCCAGAATCCTGGAAAAAATCCAAAATCCTGCCTCTGCTCAAAAAGAATAAACCACCCGAGGACGTAGCCAGCTACCGCCCAATCAGTCTAACCCCAGCAATCAGTAAAGCGTTTGAGGCTGTCATTAATAACATAATCAAATCACACTCCTCATCGAACAATATAATTCCTGATAACCAGTTCGGTTTTAAAAGGAACCACTCCACAACTCATGCCATACATAAAATCATCAAGGACATAAATCGACATCTTCATAGAGGAGAGGTGATAGGTGCATGCCTAATAGATCTAGAACGGGCTTTCGACTCAGTTTGGCAAAACGGACTCCTTTACATCCTAAACAAACTCAAATTTCCTAAAGATTTAATTCATTTGGTCTGGAACATGACCAAGGACAGGAAATTCGTAACATGGAATGGAGACACATTCTCTTCTGCTACCTTCAATATAATTGAAGGCCTTATGCAAGGCACAGTAAATTCGCCAGAACTATTTAACATATTCACTCACGCAAACCCAAACCTCCACCCACTAAACACTAACAACAATTCCTACTTCGCAGCATTCGCTGACGACCTCATAATCTTATATGGCGACAAGTCCCCTCTTTCGGTCCAATCTAACCTAGAAACATTAGCAAATAAAATCACCCATCTATACCTGCAATGGAACCTAAAAATCAACCCAGCTAAAAGCGAAACAATCCTATTCCACAAACCACTCAGATTCCTAGGCCAAAAAACCAGACTAGAAATTAAAAACTTCCAAATCCATATCCATGACAACAACGTTAAGCACCCAATACAAAACAGAAAGAATGTTAAATATCTAGGCATGTCATTAGACTACCTACTAAGACTAACGCCCCACGTAACAAACCAGATCCAAAAAGCCAAGGCTGCATTTAAGGCTAGTTCTAGACTATTCTTCAACAAAACGTTATATCCTAGAGCCAAAGTAATTTGTTACCTACTACTGATCAGGTCAATCATTACATATGCTTCCCCAATCTGGTGGAACTTAAGCGCCTCCACTATGGAAAAAATGCGCAAATTCGAAAGACACTGTCTCCGAGTATGTCTCCACGTTTTCGCAAACGCAACTCAGACGACTTTGTTAACAACAGAACCATTTACAATCTAGCAAATATCCCCCGCATCGACAACTTCCTACTAAAAATAAACAGGGAATACTTTGCGCAACTAAAATCCATAGACAACAAATACCTAAAAGAATTTAGCCAAAATGGAATNAGGTCATTGAAGGTCATAGAAAGTACATAAAAGCGATAATACTTACAGTTTTGGCAGTAAATAAAATTATACGTTTAGTAGGTGTTCGAAATGATAATACTTACGGTTTACTTCACTAGAAATAAACATTGTTTCAAGGACACTTTAATATGTTTGCAGGGTAAGATAAACATGATAAGATTAGTATCGATAAGCCGGTCAATCGGGCACAATGTATCCGTTTGAAGAGCAAGTCGATATGCTTCTTATTTATGGCGAATGCCAACAAAATTCTGTAAGAGCGAAAAACTTGTATGCTGAACGATATCCACATCGGTCCCAGCCTTCGCGTCAAACATTTAAAAATGTTTGTGATAAACTTAGGCAAACCGGTAGTTTCAGTGTTCGTAAAAGTGAACGCCAGAAACGAGTAACAAATGAAGAAATGGAAATCGGTGTGCTCCGAAGTGTGGCTAAAAATTCTCACATTAGTTTGCGACAAATTGAAAATGAATCTGGCATTAGTAGGAGGAGCGTATTTCGCATTTTGCACCGTCACAAATTTCATCCGTACCATGTTAGTCTTCATCAAGAATTGCACGGAAACGACTTCATGAATTGCGTTGAGTTTTGTCGATGGATTAAAGTTCAGATCCAAAACAATGAGTTATTTTTGAATACCGTTTTATTTACTGATGAGGCAACATTCACAAATCACGGGAATGTTAATTTGCATAACATGCATTTATGGGCAACAGAAAATCCACATTTGCTGCGGCAGGTTGAACACCAGAGACAATGGTCTGTGAATGTATGGTGCAGTATCATAGGTGCTAAAATTATTGGTTCTTATTTTAGCAATGGAAATTTGAATGGCAACATCTACGCTAATTTTATCAAGGATACATTGGGTCTTCTGCTAGAGGAGTTACCTTTACTTACACGACAAACCATGTTGTATCAACATGATGGATGTCCAGCACATTATTCATTGATTGCACGAAGAAAACTCGATGAAAAATTTCTAAATCGTTGGATTGGACGCGGCGGTCCAATATCGTAGCCAGCTCGTTTCCCAGACTTAACACCTTTAGATTTCTTTCTATGGGGAACATTGAAAGATAAAGTGTACAAAGAAGTACCAACTACACACTACGACATGCAACAAAAAATTATTGCAGCCTGTACATCAATAAGTTCTGACACTGTAAGACTTGCAAGTCAATCAATCGTAAAAAGAATCCAATGTTGCATTGATACTGATGGTCATCATTTCGAACACCTACTAAACGTATAATTTTATTTACTGCCAAAACTGTAAGTATTATCGCTTTTATGTACTTTCTATGACCTTCAATGACCTTATGTGATAGGTCGTTGAACTCGTTTTAAGCTCCTCTGTCACGATACAGAAACAAAAACATACCGATCCATTTGAAAAAATGGAGGTGACCTTCAAATGTCCAAAGTTCCTCCACCTGCAAAAAAACTTTTATCGCTATCGGATGGCCCTTTTCGTACTGTGCAATTTTATTTCAGCAAATATTTCTGTGAACCTTATAGTTTCGAAGATATCTGTGGTGCTAATAGTTATTGCTCAACCCTGTATATCCATGCATTTATGCACGCAAAGATATTAAGATTCATATCGTTCGCACGTTTAGGTATATATCGTGTATCTATCTATTTATATAGATATCAAAGTATAATAATTATATTTCAGAATAGATGGGGTTTCTTATTGAGTATAATATCAATGAGTAAATGTATGATGAGTGTAGGCCTACCGTTGGCAACCAATTGTTTATTTATTTATTATATTTCTATTAAACATAATATACATTTACACAGGTACTTTATACATATATAAATGTTGGTCTATGGTAAACTGCTTTAAACAAATGATAGGAGAACAGGTCATTCTATTGAAAAGGAAAACTGCATATATTTACAATTTCCATACTAGTGGATCGATTCAATCTTTACTTATGTATATACATATATATACCTCTTATATACCGTCTCGTCTCGTTTCGTTCGGTTCAGACAACTCCCCAACAACCATTCAGAAAATGTTCAATGAAAATTAACAAGTTTTTATACTTTCATTTTTTCCTTTTTTATTCTTTTTTTTATTTTTTATTTTTTTTTTAATTAAAAAGAACGATATATATTGTTTTTATTTATTTTCGGGATTTAGATATTTTTATATTACTTTTGGTTTTTTTTTTAATGCTTATTATTTTTATTTTATTTTATTTTTTTTTTTGAATTCGGTCGGTTATTTTCTTTTTTTTTCTTTTTTGAATTATAAATTACGACATATATTGTTTTTATTTATTTTCGGGATCTAGATACTTTTATATTACTTTTGGTTTTTTTTTAAATGTTTATTATTTTTATTTATTTATTTAATAATAAATAAATAAAAGTTTTTAGTTGCTTTATCCTTTACTCCGTTTGGAATTAAAGTTTATTTGAATATACTAGAGCGGAGCTCCTAATTAATACAGTGTTGAACCTAAATGAGAAAACTCAGAAGAAAACATGAACCGTCAGCAGCGTAGAATGCAGCAGTACAATAAGAAGAAAGCAAAAGAGGGTGGCGATTGGCATGACCAGGTCGAGGCCGAACAGCGGCCGCAGAGACCCGATTTCAGGATTAATCGCGGTAGGCCCACACCCCGTAGTGCAGGATGGCGAGGAAGACCTATGCCTAAGGCCACACTACCGGTCATTCAAGATCCTGCGGAAGTAAGGGCTGCGAGACTAGTTCCTAACATAAGGAAGGCCCAGACTGAGAAGCTCGTAGATGCCACTTTACGCGAACTGGGCGTATAATAGTACGCTCCCTGAGAGGCACATTAACTCTCATAATATGGATTTTTCAACGTTTCCTTTATTATGTGAGCGCGTATACGCCGACCTAGAGATTAAGAACCCTCGTCTCCGGAGGGAGGCTCCCTACTGCGCATTTCAGCACGTCTATGTGAGTGCACTGAAAGCCATTCTAATTGACTACGTACGGTCGGTCAATGCCGAGGATAGGTTTGCGGATGAAGAGTCCCCGCTTAACCTTTTTCTTGACGACTTCGTCGCACCAGGACCTATAGCCGAATATATGCGCAGCGTGGCAAATTCCGTCACGTCACACGGTGATCTTGTTAAAGTCAATATACTTAACGCTGGTATACCCCAGCCACTAATACCTGAGGCTGGAGAACAGCAGGCTTTGCCATCAGGCTCATTTGGAAGGGTCACCGCTGAGAACCATAATGCGTATGAATGTTACGTTTCACCAATCATCACCTCTGCCCCTGTTACGGCAACGGTTAGGCAGAATGAGGCACGTAACTATGAGGAATGGAACCCCTTTCCTCAGGATTGTTTTCCCAATGGGACAACTCCAAATGAGAGTCTCTTGGGATATAAGGCGCGAGTGGAGAGGCTTAACCCCGAAAGATTGCAGGCTATTTCCGATGTCGTCTTCCCCAGTGAAGACACTATGGCGGGNTGTACGTGCAAAGCCGGATTAGCTGGCAAATGTAAACATATTTGTGCTGTCGTTTATTACGTAAACTCACCAGATTCTGCTGATTCAAAAACAAACCATGGTCAAGAATGGGGAAAACCATYTCGTCGCCAGCTCTTGGAGTATGAAAAAGGAGTAAAAATAAGTAAATTATTTACTCCACCTCCTTACACCGATAAGAATCCGAAAGTGGTACCATTAAAGTTGGAATCACTCGTCTTTCCAGAGGATATGTCCAGGTGTCCTCATTATACAATGATAAACGTAGATAAAAGAGATGAGAGTGAAATTATTGCAGCTGAATCACTTGCTGCTCTAGTAAAAGTAAATGATAAGCGTGATGTAGAAACAAAGGTGAATAACGTTATCCAGGAAGTGATTCAGCTGCAATTGGTGAATAAGATTTATTCTCGAGAAAATTTAGTAGCAAGTGATGTTTATGAGTTTTATTTGAAAGAAGTGAGTTGTGATAGTACGAAAATTATCAATATTTGCATTAAAACTATTCTCCAGTCTAAGATAGACGAGTGGTACAAACAGCGTATCTTCCGAATAACAGCAAGTAATGGTCATAAGTTAAAAGGGGATCGTTTTGATATTGAAAAAGCAATCACTAACCTATTAACACCAAGTAAAGCTGAGACGACACAAGCCATGGCGTATGGTAAGAAAATGGAAAGTGCAGCTCTAAAAGAATACAAAAAGCTTGTGGACCAAAATTTCGAAATTGTTCAAGTCGGTGTGGTCGTTAACATTAATCAACCCTGGTTATGCTGCTCGCCGGATGCTATTTTGATTTATGGTTCTGCTATTTGGCAAAAAAAATTAGTARAAATAAAGTGTCCTTATACGTGCAAGAAGATACCTATATACAGGGTGGGGCAATAACTATTAACACCACAGATATCTTCGAAACTATAAGGTTCACAGAAATATTTGCTGAAATAAAATTGCACAGTAGGAAGGGGGCCATCCGATAGCGATAATAGTTTTTTTGCAGGTAGAGGTACTTTAGACATTTGAAGGTCACCTCCATTTTTTCAAATGGATCGGTATTTTTTTGTTTCTGTATCATGATAGAGGAGCTTAAAACGACCTATCACATAAGGTCATTGAAGGTCATAGGAAGTACATAAAAGCGATAATACTTACAGTTTTGGCAGTAAATAAAATTATACGTTTAGTAGGTGTTCGAAATGATAATATTTACGGTTTACTTCACTAGAAATAAACATTGTTTTAAGGACACTTTAATAAGTTTGCAGGATAAGATAAACATGATAATATTAGTATCGATAGACCGGTCAATCGGGCACAATGTATCCGTTTGAAGAGCAAGTCGATATGCTTCTTATTTATGGCGAATGCCAACAAAATTCTGGAAGGGCGAAAAACTTGTATGCTGAACGATATCCACATCGGTCCCAGCCTTCGCGTCAAACATTTAAAAATGTTTGTGATAAACTTAGGCAAACCGGTAGTTTGAGTGTTCGTAAAAGTAAACGCCAGAAACGAGTAACAAATGAAGAAATGGAAATCGGTGTGCTCGGAAGTGTGGCTAAAAATCCTCACATTAGTTCGCGACAATTTAAAAATGAATCTGGCATTAGTAGAAGGAGCGTACTTCGCATTTTGCACCGTCACAAATTTCATCCGTACCATGTTAGTCTTCACCAAGAATTGCACGAAAACGATTTCATAAATCGCGTTGAGTTTTGTCGATGGATTAAAGATCAGATCCAAAATAATGAGTTATTTTTGAATACCGGTTTATTTACTGATGAGGCAACATTCACAAATCACGGGAATGTTAATTTGCATAACATGCATTTATGGGCAACGGAAAATCCACATTGGCTGCGGCAGGTTGAACACCAGAGACAATGATCTGTGAATGTATGGTGCGGTATCATAGGTGCTCAAATTATTGGTCCTTATTTTATCAATGGAAATTTGAATGGCAACATCTACGCTAATTTTATCAAGGATACATTGGGTCTTCTGCTAGAGGAGTTACCTTTACTTACACGACAAACCATGTGGTATCAACATAATGGATGTCCAGCACACTATTCATTGATTGCACGAAGACAACTCGATGAAAAATTTCGAAATCGTTGGCGATAATACTTACAGTTTTAGCAGTAAATAAAATTATACGTTTAGTAGCTGTTCGAAATGATGACCATCAGTATCAATGCAACATTGGATTCTTTTTACGATTGATTGACTTGCAAGTCTTACAGTGTCAGAACTTATTGATGTACAGGCTGCAATAATTCTTTGTTGCATGTCGTAGAGTGTAGTTGGTACTTCTTTGTACACTTTATCTTTCAGTGTTCCCCATAGAAAGAAATCTAGAGGTGTTAAGTCTGGGGAACGAGCTAGCCACGATATTGGACCGCTGCGTCCAATCCAACGATTTCGAAATTTTTCATCGAGTTCTCTTCGTGCAATCAATGAATAATGTGCTGGACATCCATTATGTTGATACCACATGGTTTGTCGTGTAAGTAAAGGTAACTCCTCTAGCAGAAGACCCAATGTATCCTTGATAAAATTAGCGTAGATGTTGCCATTCAAATTTCCATTGATAAAATAATTATCACTATTATGTACTTTTTATGAACTTCAATGACCTTATGTGATAAGTCGTTGAACTCGTTTTAAGCTCCTCTATCATGATACAGAAACAAAAACATACTGATCCATTTGAAAAAATGGAGGTGACCTTCAAATGTCCAAAGTACCTCCACCTGCAAAAAAACTATTATCGCTATCGGATGGCCCCCTTCGTACTGTGCAATTTTATTTCAGCAAATATTTCTGTGAACCTTATAGTTTCGAAGATATCTGTGGTGCTAATAGTTATTGCCCCACCCTGTATATGATGCTGAGAATGGAAAATGTAATGTGCAATATTTAAAATCAGATGAAAATGGATTACACCTGAGTACAACTCATTCTATTTACACTCAGATGCAACTGCAAATGTATGTTACAAATATAGCTTTATGTGATTTATTCGTATACTCATCTCGGGGCTGTGTTTTGATAACAATTGCTCGTGATGAAATTTTTTTAAGTACGGTAGTTCCTAAACTAGAAAAATTTTATTTTAAGCATTACGTTCAAAGAKTATTTATTAAGTATAATACAAGTAAATGAAGTACAAACATACTAATAAACAGTTATATAATAATTTGTTTTAATATTTAGATATTGATCATAGTTTATGTATCAGAGTTTAATAAAAATTATATTTAATTACAATTATGGATTTCGTTTTATCCTCTAAATTTACAATTAGTTATTTTTACAATTTAATCATATTTTTTTATCATTCTATTTCTGATTTTTCTTGTTTAAACAGGGGCTTTTGAATATTTATGATAGCACATATGACAAAAACAATTTCATCAACATGARGCAAAAGTGACACTGGTACTTTGGAAAGAATAWTAAAGTCTTTTATTCGTTGATTCACTYTTTCAATGTGTATTCTCACTGAAGCAATATTGTAAGTTTCATCAACTTCCTCAGGTGTAAATTGATTTTTGTTGCAAAACGGAGGCATAATAAAAATCGCATTTTTCTCTTGCACTGTTGTTTGTATTTGCGGGAAACCTTTATCTNGCCACGATGTCGAGCAAGATGCAAAGAGCGCTCGACATCGTTCAGGATTGGTGCACGWCGAWGTCTKTRRGRGTRAACBCGAATAAGACTGAGATGGTGCTTTTTACGAGGAAGAGGCTTTTCAATATAAGGCCCCCATCAATATTTGGAACTGAGCTGACGTTCTCCCGGGAAGTTCGCTACCTGGGGGTGACGCTCGATAGCAAGTTTAGTTGGAAATGCTACATCAACAACTAGGCCAGGAAGGCTACTAATACCTTCTAGGCCGGCAAAAAGATGTTTGGAAAGACGTGGGGGTTAAAACCACGGATGGTTAGGTGGATTTACACCGCCGTACTGGTCCCTCAATTGATGTATGCCTTTCTTAGTTTGGTGGCCCGACGTCGAGCTGGCTCAAAACAGGAGATCGTTAGACAGTGTCTAAAAGTTAACAGGGCTGGGAATTTCGGGCGCGATGCGTACTACCCCGACCCTGGCTCTAGGGGCCCTGCTCAACATCTTACCTCCGCACATTGCAGCGGAGGAGAGAGCCAGAAGCGCAGTCTTTAGGCTGCTAGTCAGTGGGAGCTGGAGGCGGGCCTCCTACGTTCACGCTTCGATCCTGTCAAGAACGGAAGACTTCGAGGAAGTTAACCGTCTTGGGGGTGACTAATGCCCAAAGGAGTATCATTTCCAGCACAACTATGAGGTCCTCTTCCCAGACAGACAGTCATGGGCAGCGGATCTAAATCATTTTTTAGCACCCGCAGGGCCAGTCTGGTATACATATGGGGCTAAAGCGGGTTCCAACGCGGGAGCAGGGGTCTGGTCTGGAGGGCCTAGGACCGAATTGTCCTACACCCTAACCGGTACCGCCTCTGTTCTTCAGACGGAGCTGTTTGCCATTCGGGTCACAATCTCGACAAGACTCCTATTTTTCCGTTCGGCGATACCGTTCTGCTCTGGGTTGTACGCCACGGAGAGACACCGCTGAATTTTATTCATCTTCAAGTACTGATTGAACTCTAAATTCACGAATTCTCTCCCGTTGTCTGATGGCAGGAGCTTTATTTTTCTATTCATCATGTTTTCCACCGAGGCCTTATATTCCCTAAATGCTTCAAAGGCATCGCTTTTGTTCTTCAGAAAACGTACCTCGCACCACCTGGAATATTCGTCGATGAACGTGATGTAATATCTGGCTCGACTGTTAGATTCCACTCGTATCGGTCCACATATGTCCGAGTGAATAACTTCCAACAGCTCGCGATCACCCTTCGGTTTTCCTGAAAAGACTGCTCTAGTCATTTTGCCTCGAAAGCATACCTCGCAATCCAACGAATCCCCGCAATTCCCTAGATTCAACCCCCGTATCGCTTTGTATCTTTCGGCCCTCTTAAGATCTTGTACATTGAAGTGACCTAAGCGACGGTGTCATATATCTAGTGTATTTGTTTGTCCTTTGCAGTCACTTCGTTCTCCTATTGCGTTTCATTCAGCCTATTCCTGTTCGCGTACGTAGTATAAATCGCCGATTCGATTCGCCTGCAACCTCACAGTACCATCACGGTCGATTACCGAAGCGACATCTTTATCGAACCTAACCTCAAAACCTTTGTCCGTTATCTTTGCGACCGATAATAGATTAGTGTGAAGATCCGGAACGTGAAACACGTCACCTAACCTCACTTTTCTTTCTCCGTCGCGATCTTCACATACGAAGTTGATTGTTCGCTTAGCGAGAATTTTTGCCGACGCGTCACTATCCAACTTTAGTGTGCCACGCTTCGTGTCACTCACATCGGTGAAGTTCTGTAGCTGTCCACACAAGTAGGATGTGGCGCCGCTATCGAGGTAACATGCTGCAGCGAGCAAAGCGTCCTTGGCGTGCAGCGCCTCTTGCGACGTGGCAACAGCGCACAGCGACACGCTTTCCGTGTTGTTGGCTGCGTGGGATCCCCCACTTTTCCGATTCGGACAATTTGCGTATTTGTGCCCCTTCTCCTTACATCGAAAACAACGAATGTTCGATTCCTTCTTGCTCTCTGTTTTACCGGCAGCGGGCTTACGCTTGTTTGAACACCGACCTTTGTATGCAGCCATGGCTTCCCGCCTTGAGGCAGCAGCGTCGTTCCTTCGAGCGTCACTTTCCTCGATGATTTTCACACGCAACGCTTCCGGTGATGGCAATTCGTCCCTCGACTCAATAGCGCACCGAAAATTCTCGAACGAAAACGGTAGACTATACAACAGCAGAGCTGCCTGCAAATCTGGATGGACTTCCACCTCCATCTCGCTGAGTTTGTCTACAGTGTCGAAATATCTTCGCACGTGCTCTCACACGTCGCCATTTTCGTCCATTCGTTGATACGCTAGATGCTTCAACAACGTGGCTTTCCTAGCCGGTCTTCTAGACTTGTATATTCCTTCCAGCTTCAACCACACTTCATGAGACGTTTTACAACCCTTTATCGTTTTTAATTCGGATGAAATCATTGCTGGGATCAGATCCGACCTCGCTTTCTCATCGTTCTTAATCCACGTTTCCACCGCGCGTTCGGATTCACGTTTCCAGGTACTAACTCTGGTTTGGGAATCTTACCGTTTACATAGTCCCAAGCTTTCGTTTTTGATCAGCAACGCTTGCATCTGTATCTTCTACGTGTCGAAATTATCCTTGTTCAAGGTTTCAATCCGGGCGAAACCCGACGCGCTCATTGTCTCAATTTTTGCGACGCACAACGTAACAAAGATTCACAAAAAAGGAAAAAACACTCCATCACGATCGATTCAAACACTCCGCGAAAATATAGCAATTCGCTATCCTTTTATCGCGACTTCGAAAATCGTTCTCTCTAACGAACTACTGGGCCCATAACCTGTTAGTAAGTTAACGCAACAGTTGAGAGAGAGTTCGCACTTCTACGTGTTACTCGAACGACGTACCGATGAGAAAAAGGAAAGAACAAAGAAAAGACAAAAGGGATCTAGGAACTAATACAAAAGAATGCCTAATCACGCCAGAAGGGCGCGCACACATCATTACCCTGTCGATAAGTGATAGATGGACCGCATATCGCTGTGTGCACCAGCACGCCAATTACCGACATTTCTTATAATTAGTAAAAATAATGAAGGTGGTAAAAGTCAAAATCTTATATTATTTATTCGTGGCAAAGCTATATCGGGGCTCCAAGTATTAAAGGAATTAATCAATTTCCAAAACCTCCRATTATAAATGGTATAACTATAAAAAAAATTATTACTAAAGCATGAGCTGTAATAATAGAATTATAGAATTGATCATTATTAATAATTGATGATGGTGTTCCTAGTTCTAGTCGAATTATAAAACTTAAAGATGTTCCAATTATTCCAGCTCAAAGTCCAAAAATAAAATAAAGTGTTCCGATATCTTTATGATTTGTAGAATAAAAACATTTTGTCATATAAATTTAATAAATGAATAAAGTTTTAATAGATTATATAAAATATTAAATTGCAAATTTAAAGAAAATTACCATTTAAAGATTTATAAAATTTATTTATGTATTTAACTTTGAGGGTTAATAGATTTAAAATTTTCTTAAAAACCTAATGAAATAATAATGATATTGATAATAATTGTTAATGTTAAAAAAAATAACAAATAAAAGTCCAAAAAATAAATTTTTAATTTAAAAATTATAAGTTGAATAAAATTTTAATTTAATAAGTTAAATCATTTTATTTTAATTAAAATATTTATGTAAAAAATTAAAGTTAAAATTGATAAAATTATAAGAATTATTTTAATTAAATTATTTGAATTTATTATTATTCAATTAATTGATTTAATTTTAACTAAAACAGTTAAAAATAGAGGTAAGGATCTAATAATTAAAATATTAATTAAAATAGGGTTAAAGATAAATTTATTTATAAAAAAAATATTATAAAATTGATTAAAATTAAAAACTTTAATTTTATTAAAAAATAAACAAATGAATATTATAGATATTGAATAAATTAAAAAATATAAAATGAATAAAGATAAATCAATAGTAATAATAAAAATTATTCATGCAGAGTAATTTAAGGATGAATATGTAAAAATTTTAATTTAATTATTTTCAATTATTGTTATGATTTTTTTTTTTTCAAGAAGTTTGTTTACCTGGGCGCAGAGCCTCTGGACCATTGTACCCGGGCCCCTTGCGAGGAAAAACCTATGACCGAAGCGATCCAACGGGCAGCCCCGACTCCCTTGAAAAGCGCAGCAGTCTGGCCGCCCGTAAGCCAACTAGGTCGAAGTTGTTAGCGGTGGTCCCAAGGACATGATTTCTGACGTCAGCGAGCCTAACGCATTGAGTTATGAGATGGAGGGGGGTATCCTCCCCTTCGCCGCACCTGCCGCAGACCGAGTCTTGTGCAAGGCATATTCGCGTAAGGTGCTTTCCAAAGTGCCAGTGCTCGGTGACCAATCCTACATCCAGCCTCAATTAGCCTCGGTCCAGGTTGAACAACTTGGTACCTAGATTCTCCCAAGGCCCTAAAAACAGAGCCTTCGTGTGCTCCATGCCAGGGCCTTGCACCCAGAGATCCCTAAAGCGGTCCGTGGCCAACTTCTTAGACCTCTTCCGCATGAGCCCCTCTGACACGCTGATGTGGCATTGGTTTGCCAGATCGTGCGGTAAAGCTCCAAGTCTGGCACGCTCGTGCGCCCTTTCGTTGCCGTAAACGCTACTATGACCCGGCACCCAGAGCAACTTTACACTGTTGACACTGCCTAGTCGCGTAAACAAGTCAACACAGTCCTTCACCAGCCCTGACTTGACGACGGTGCTGTGTACAAGTCTGAGCGCAGTGTGGCTGTCACTACAAATGCAAATATGTTTGCTATAGAACCCCTTTCACGGATACTGTAGACGCAGGCCCAAATGGCAAACAGCTCCGTCTGAAGAACAGAGGCGGTACCGGTTAGGGTGTAGGACAATTCGGTCCTAGGCCTTCTAGACCAGACCCCTGTTCCCGCGTTGGAACCCGCCTTTGCCCCGTCTGTATACCAGACGGGCCCTGCGGGTACCAATAAATGATTCAGGTGCGCTGCCCATGACTGTCTATCTGGAAATAGTACCTCATAGTTGAACTAGAAATGGTACTCCTTTGAGCACCAGTCACCCCCAAGACAGTTGATTTCCTCGAACTATTTCGTTTTTGACAGGATCGATGCGTGCTAATAGGAGGCCCGCCTCCAGCTCCCACTGATTAGCAGCCTAAAGGCTGCGCTTCTGGCTCTTTCCTTCGCCGCAATGTGCGAAGGTAAGATGTTGAGCAGGGCCCCTAGAGCCAGGGTCGGGGTAGTACGCATCGCGCCCGAAATTCCCAGCCCTGTTAACTTTTAGACACTGTCTAACGATTTCCTGTTTTGAGCCAGCTCGACGTCGGGCCACCAAACTAAGAAAGGCATACATCAATTGAGGGACCAGTATGGCGGTGTAAATCCACCTAACCATCCGTGGTTTTAACCCCCACGTCTTTCCAAACATCTTTTTGCCGGCCTAGAAGGTATTAATAGCCTTCCTGGCCTAGTTGTTGATGTAGCATTTCCAACTAAACTTGCTATCGAGCGTCACCCCCAGGTAGCGAACTTCCCGGGAGAACGTCAGCTCAGTTCCAAATATTGATGGGGGCCTTATATTGAAAAGCCTCTTCCTCGTAAAAAGCACCATCTCAGTCTTATTCG
>NW_015149098.1:416755-427379 GCF_001465965.1 Polistes dominula
AGCCCTTTGGCCCCACACCCTCCACAAGGAGGCTGAGAGTCCCGGGTTCTGCCTCTGGAGTCTCTTGAGGATGGTCGGCATGTCTTCGTCCGTGTCGGGGAACACCGCCGTCATCCTCTTCAGCCACGGGATGTATTCCCTCTTCAGCACCTAGAGTTGAGCTTCCTCCCAAGGTTTAAGGCCCGGGACGATGGCTTTGAGCCATGCCTTCGCCTTGTCGTCCAAACAGGTTACTCAAAGAACTCCCTGCCCGTAACGGGTCTTCTCAAAGCACGGAACTACCTGATCCATTGGGATCGAGTCCAGCGCCCTGATGAGTGTCCGCACTAGTAGTACACTCTGCTCTTGGCCGAGTGTCACTTCGGGGTAATCAGCCGGCGCAATTGCCAGCCTCATAACCCCAGCCTCAGCATCTGCGTAGTTGGTAGGACTTGTGGTGATCCTACACTTTTTGTTGACCGCAAACCTTTCCGAAGGGGTGTTGTCCGAAGGTCTGGGCCTTTTTGTAGGGCCCTGACCGTCAGCTTCCCCTTTCTCCTCATCCTCGCGGTGCGGCTTGGGGGTTTGGCCCTGCAAAGCCAGTCTGGCTTTGCGTGCCCTTCTCTTCTTAGCCCCGCTCCTGCTTTTCTTCTTCTCAATTGTTTTGGGCGATGAGTCCGTTGGTCCATCTTTCGCCGATCCCTCGTCCTCAGCGCTCAAGATCGAATTTATGGCGACTAGAGTGGGTTCTTCTTGCGAAGTCCCCACGCCAGCTTGTGTTTTTATTTGCATTATTTTGTTGGAATCCATAAGAGTCCCACGAGTAGTCATGAAATAAGCGGTCCGTCACCACAGAGCCTGTTGCGGTGATAAGGCAAGATACAATAGGGGGTTGCCCGGTACCCCAAGGGCATCGTTTGCGACACTTAACCCAAGTGCCATCCAGCCATCGGCACGATTGCTTCCACCTTAGCTTGGGGAGTGGTCCGCGGCGTGGCTTTCGGTCCCCTAGGCCGATTTTTACGTCAGCCGAGTCCCTTATAGCCTGCGCTATCCCGGGGTTCTTTTGGCCCTCGTGCTCGGGGTCGGGGTCGCCAATGACGCTCCGTTCCCCGTCACGAGAAGCCAACTTCCCCCCTGGACATCCTTCTATCCGCCACCTGAAGACGCGCCCGGTTGGCCTTACCCATGCCCCCGGACCTCTACATGAGGCCCGGTGAGCCCGGGATGTTTGTAAGTAGGAGCGATAGAAGGGTAGAAGAATAGAGATAAGCACCTAGGTATGCGACAAAAAATAGGGTACAAACGAACCGACTGTCGAAATAAAGAAAGAAGTTGCGAGTCCGTTTTTTTTTTACGAAACGTGTCATCTTTTTCTATTTAAAGTTTTTATTTTATTAAAAAAATTAATAATTAATTCTTTATTTCGCCAATATTATAATGAAAAATTATGAAGTACACAGAATATATAATAATTGTATTGTCTGAAATATAAAAAAAAAAGATTACTAAATACATCAAAGAAGAAGAATTAGAGAATACTGTGGAATAAATGAGGAGCAGCTGACGAATTCCATTCAAAAGCAAGTAAATTACTGTCACATTTTTATATTTTGCCTCTTTATAAAATATATTTGATGCATAAAGACGAAATATGACTATTAAATTTGATTTTTATATGTTTTTATGAGAACTATCCAAAGAGATGTACTGACCCATGCATATATGAAAACTATTTTACAAATTGTGATATTTGCGTATTTAGGAAACTGATACTTATTTTTCAATAAAATAAAAACATTTTTAAGATGTTGAACTCCCAGCGTGAATCGGTGGAGCTTACCACGGAGCTGAAATTTGAGACTTATTGTGTTCACAGTTCGACAAGCTGAGAGAGCCATACGATTCAATGCATTTTTTAGATTTTTTGTTGTTCAGATCTTTATTTAGACGAGAGTATTTAGAAAGATAAGTTTGTGGTTAAAGTATAAAAACGAGACACCTTATAAATAATAAAGGGTCTTGAAGTGTGGTAGGCTATTAAGATGGAAAAGCATTTCTCGAAAATATCTCTAATATTAAATCTCTCATTACATCTGTACCAGATCCTTTGTTCAGTCCAGCAGTATTTTCCATATGTTTCTCGTAAAATCTTTATTTCGTCATTCCTAAAATGTTTGTTAGACAGCGCAAAAATATAGACGAAAACGAGAAATTGAAAACCATCCTAACAAATTAAATTTTTTATGTGAGTTTCATGAAAAAGATATTCTATATTTACTTCGTTTATGACGCACTATATTTTCCTCGATAAACATCCTACGATTTTGGTTTCTATCTACGACTATCGCATTAAGAATTCCATTTTTATTGCTTGATTTGGGAAAAGTGTACTTTTTATCAGCAATTTCACCCAGAGACCATACCGGTGATCTTTATTATATATGGTAATAATATTATAATAAATAAATCCTACAATTATCTTACTCTTGAAACTAAGCATTCGTCTCATTCTCTCTAAACGTAGATTTTTGAAGGTTTCACTTCTAACACATGTAATTTGCGCTCATATTTTTTTCTAATAATTGTTTTTATAGATGGTTTATTCAGAGAAAGGTAAAGCTTTCAACAGAAGGGGTCATCAGCATTCAAGAAAAATGACTCGAGATTTTCAGTTAAGTTTGAGCCTTCTTGTAATTTTTTTAATGTTAAATTATTATGATATTAATATATATGATCTATTTTTTCGTCTAACCTATCCAGTTCCTTCTATTTAAAAATGCTTCTATTTTATTGAAAAATTTGTGTAAATTTCATAAATACGCAAACATTTTAATTAAAAAACACATCTTTAGATATTTATAGGAATAAAAGAAAATTATTCTACAGTGTTGTCTAATTCTTTTTCTCTGAGGTATCTTGTAATCATTTTTTTGTGTAAAATATTGCAGACAGTACAATCATTTTATTCTATATATTTCATAATTGTTAATTATAATAATGTTTGCGAAATAAATAATTTAATAATAATTTTTTAATAAAATAGAAACATTTTTAAATAGAAAAGAAATGACACGTTTGGTAAAAAAAAAAAAAAAAACACGCACCTATTTTCTTTACTTCGCGAGCTTTCTTTATTTCGACCGTCGGTTCGTTTGGACCTTATACTTTTGTCGCATACCTAGGTGCTTATCTCTGCTTATTCTTCTACCCTTCTATCGCTCCTACTTACAAATATTTCGAGTATCAAAATAATATGTGTCCACGCTTTGTAGTATGCAGTCGCACACAAACGCACACATATACAACCAGGAGCGATAACTACGAAGCATAGCATAAAGAGGAGACCTAGAATAAGAAAAACTGTATAGCGGTATTCCATCTCTCTCTTGCAGGTTCAATCCTATGTGTTTGTCTCTTTTTCTCTCGTTATTTATTATAGCAGCCGTTACATAGCTGCGGTTCCGTTTATTTACTTTTCAAATCGCTCCCATTCTAAACAAGTTTTCACTTTAATAGCAAGTAAATTACTGTTTTATTTTTATTTTGCTTCTTTATAAAATATATTTGATGCATAAAGACAAAATATGTCTATTAAATTTGATTTTTATATGTTTTTATGAAAAATATCCAAAGAGATGTACAGACCGATGCATTTATGAAAATTATATTACAAATTGTGATATTTGCGTATTTAAGAAACATATACTAATTTTTCAATAAAATAAAAACATTTTTAAGATGTTGAACTCCCAGCGTGAATCGGTGGAGCTTACCACGGAGCTGAAATTTGAGACTCGTAGTGTACACAGTTCGATAAGCTGAGAGAGCGATACGATTCAATGCATTTTTTAGATTTTTCATTGTTCAGATCTTTATTTAGACGAGAGTATTTAGAAAGATAAGTTTGTGGTCCAAAGAATAAGGACGAGATATGTTATAAAAAATAAGGGTCTCAAAGTGTGGTAGGCTA
Organism: Polistes dominula; assembly: GCF_001465965.1. The sequence goes on from NW_015149098.1 coordinate 420,708, forward strand.
CAGAGTTTAAAAAACATTTCTAGACAATATCTTTATTAGATATTTCATTGCATTTTACCAGAACCTTCGTTCGTTCCAGCAGTATTTTCCATATGTTTTTCGTAACGTCTTTATTTCATCTATCCTAAAATGTTTGTTATATAGCGCAAGAATGTAGATGAAAACGGGAAATAGAAAACCATACTAACAAAAAAAATTGTATAGCTGAGTTTCAAAAAAAAAGGATTATTTATTTTTACCTAATTTCTGACGAATTATATTTCCTTTGATAAACATCCTACCATTTTGGTGATTATTTATAACTATCGCATTCATCATTCCGTTTTTATTGCGTGAATTGTGAAAAGTGCACTTCTTATCAGCTATTCCACCCAGGTCCACCATACCGGTGACCTTTATTATATATAGTAATAATATTATAATAAATAAATCCTACAATTACTCTTACCATCTTACTCTTGAAACTGTGCATTCGTCTCATTCTCTCGAAACGTAGATTTTTGAAGGTTTCACTTCTAACATGTGTGATCTGAACATATGATTTCTATTCGGCAGGTCTTATAGAAAAATTGGGAATTTAATCAGCTAGTACATCAACTTTATATAGATTTTTAAAAAGCGTACGTCTTGAAAAACGATAAAAAATGTTAGCAATTCTAATACGACAGGGGATACCAAGAAAATTGGTCAACTTTGTACAACTTTGTTAAAGGAAACTAGGAGTAAAGTAAGGTTAGGTAATCAAATGATCGGAAGATATTAATATACATAGAGGGTTAAAACAGGGGGACGCATTGTCACACCTTTTGTTCTATTTAGTACTGGAATTCGCTGTCAAAGAACTGCAGAAAAGTACAGATGATCTATAGTTGAACGGGATTTTTACATTTTTTTTCAAACAGTTGAACAATTTTTGACATACGCGGATGATATTGCTTTGTTAGGAAACAATGAACAGGCATTAATTAATAATGCAAAAAAATTAATAGATAATATTAATGATCTGTGACTGCAAATAAGCGAGGAAAAAACGAAATATATGGTAGCTGATTGATTTCAGAATAGGCCTATTACTGGAATTTTGGTCGTCCGGGATAAAACTTTTGAGCGGGTCAGCAACTTTAGGTATTTAGGATCGATCATAAACCAGACGAACAAAATTAACGAAGAACTAAAGAAAAGAATCAGTCTAGGCAATGCATGTTTCTATTCGGTTAACAAGTTTCTCAGCTCGCGGTTGCTGTTTAGGCGATTAAAAATCCGGATATACAGGACAATCATCTCGCCAGTAGTCCTTTATGGTAGCGAATCGTGGTCGCTCTCGTTACAAGACGAAAAGAAATTTGGAGTTTTCGAAAACAAAGTTCTTTGTAAAATCTTCGGTGCAAAACGCGATGAGGAAACGGGCGTATGGAGAAAACTCCATAACGTTGAAGTACATCTATTGATACACAAACCGGACATTATCAACGTTGTAAAATCTCGCCGATTAGGAAGGGCTGGTCACGTGACGCGCATGGGGGAGGATCGACGAAACGAAATACGCACAAAATATTGGTCGTTATACCAAACGGGAAAAGACCACTAGGTAGACCGAGACGTAGATGGGAGGATAATATTAGAAGAGACCTGAAAGAAATAGAATACGAAGACCGCGAATGGAAGAATTGAGCTCAGGGACGGGAACAATGGCGGGATTTTGTACTTGCGGCAAGGAACTTTCGAGCTCCTAATGCCAGTCAATAATAATAATTTCAGTTCTGTTTCAACTTCCGATAACGTAACATACTCAGCATACGTTGAAGCTTTTGTTATACATTTTGCTTCAGCGATTTCTAATCAAGCACATTTCCTTCTTCTTCTTTCTTCAAAGTAGGCACAATGCCAGCTCTTCATCGCGATGGGCTCCATATAGTCAGACTGTCGCTTCAGCGCTTTCGAGGTCTTCCAATGCTTCGTCTCCTGGAGTGTGACTTATCTCAGGATATTTTGACCACTCGGTCATCAGTTATGAAAGTCATGTGGTCATTCCATTTAACTTTTCTGCTTATTACCCAGTCGTTGATATTCTCGATCTGGCATGCTTTTCTGAGGTCCTCGCTTTTCACTGTCCCATAGTGATTTCCCAGCTATTCTGCAAACTATCTTTATTTCAGTTGCTTCCATGATTTGGCGTGTTTTAGATGTTTCAGGTCTTGTTTCTGCCGCATATGTTAGTATAGGCCTTATAGCGGTTTTGCATATACACGCTTTTGCATCTATTCTTAGGTGTTTTTTTTGGAGTTTGGTGTCTCTTAATAGTGAGGCTGTTCTTGCTACCTTGATTGTTTGTCCTCTTACTTCTGACTCTACGTCACCGAAGCTCGAATTTTTTATGCCTAAGTAGTTTAATTCCATCACTTGTTGTATTATTTTGTCGTCGACAACCAATTTACATCTTAGGGGTGTTTTAGATGTAGTCATGCACTTAGTCCTGGATGTTTATATAGACATCCCGAGTGTCTTAGCAACTGTGTTTAATGTATGTAGGAGCCTTTGCAGGTCATTCTCATTTTCCGCTGTCAGGACTGCATCATCGGCATAACACAAGATTTTTATTATATCTTACGATTCCTTATTCGATATCCTCTTTGTTCGCACACCTTCTTTATGATTTCATCCATTATAATATTCAAAAGTAGGGGGCTTAGTGAGTCACACTGTCGAATACCTCTTTCCACCATTATGGGTTCTGTGAGTTCGTTGTTTATCTTTGCCTGTATTCGATTATTTCGGTAGATGTCTTCAATAGTTTTAATGATGTTGCTTGGTATTTGTCTGTCATACAGAAGGTGCACTATATCCTCTAATCGTATCCGGTCAAACACCTTTTCTAGATCTATAAAACAAGAAAATGCTGGTTTATTCAATTCTATGGATTTTTCTGTTATTTGTCTGATCACAAACGCTGTATCTGTGCATGATCGTCCAGTTTGGAAACTTTATTGCTCATCAGCTAAGTCATTCACTCGTTTATCAGGTTCGTTATAACTTTGGTCACTAATTTTAGGATGGAGGACAGTAGATTTATTCCCCTATAATTCGCAAGCACCTTCTTGTCGCCTTTCTTAAAAAGAAGGATCGTTGTACTTGTTCGCCACTTATCAGGAATTTTTTGTTGTTCAACAATTTTTTGCGTTAACTTTGTTAACTCTTGAAGCAATCTTTCGCCGCCATACTTGAGAAGTTCGCTAGTGATATCATTCTGACCCGGATTTTTCCTATTTTTGAGCTTATTTAGTGCTTTTCTAATGTTCGACTCATTTATTGATATCTGGTCGTCTATTATCACACTCGGTGCTGGTTGTAACATGGATGCATCTTTATATAGGTTCTTTAAGTAACTGGTCCACGTTTTCTTGCTAATTTGACTAGCGGGTATTACCTCGCTTGTTGTTTCTTTCTTTTGGCTTCTTATGAATCACCACATCTGTATTTGGAGCCCGCAAAAGTCTTTTTCTAGTCGCTTTGAAAAGATCTCCCAGTACCTGTCTTAGTTGTTTCACCATAGTATCAGTTTTATTCCAAATATGTTTATATGCGTTATATGACTCAGCAGTTCGGGTTGTTAGATACTCTATGTATGCTTCTTTTTTCTTTCTGCACTGTTTTTTAACTTCTCCGCAGAACCATGGTTTTTTATTTCTTGTAAAATCTTGGCTTTTGTATTTTGTTGTTCCTACAGCTTCTTTAGCTGCAGTTCTGATGTTTGTCTTTAGTTTGCTTAAAATTGTGTTGAGATCGTCCAAGTTGATGGTTGGATGCAGTTCAATTTTTTCCTCTAATCGTTTCCTGTACAGATCACGGATTGTTGGGTTCCAGAGAGCTTCTACTCTAATTTTTTCTCTTGCTCTGACTGGGTGTTGTTGTTTTCTTTTGAAGCTATACTTTAAGGGTTCATTCTGGTTTATCATTTTAAGAAAATCAATTTCTTTTTTGCATTTTTCGAAAGTAGACAGATGTAGAATTATCATACAAAAATTTTAGAACGATCCGAGCAGTTTAAGTACATTATTTTGCGACCCAAACTCATAGAGATATTACAGATAGAGGAGACCATAGCTGAGGCAGCTAAAACCCTTGATATTTATAAACATCCTTCTGCTCTCGCTGAAGATATTCAAGAAATTTTATAGCCAGTTTTCGAAGACCTGACAAAACCAGAGTTACTTGAAAGATGTTTAGGCGGCTACACTCAAAATAATAATGAGTGCTTCAACAAATGCGTTTGGGCTATAGTACCTAAACACCTATTTAATTGTAAAATAATTTTTAAAATAGCTTGTTAATTGGCAGTTTGTATATTCAACGAAGGTTTTGATCCAATACTGAAAATAATGCACGTTTTGGTGATAAAACTTGGCCCTATCGCAGTCAATTACGCTAGTAACCGCGACAACACGCGCGTGCGCTCAGTCAATCGTTTGAGCGGAGAAGCTTTGATAGAGGCCAGGACACAACGAAAAAAGGCTAGAGTGGAAGAAAATGAGTATTTTGAAGAAGCAGAAGGCATACTGTATAGTGCAGGCATCGCAGAATAAGGAAAAGTCAGGCTTCTTAAAAATTTGTTAAAAGAAACTATAAACGCGTTTTTCTCGAAACAACGTTTTTTCGGTTGGCGGGCATGATATTTGGGGATGATTGTGGGCGGGCTCCGAAACTACTCAACCGATCCTTCTGAAATTTTACCCACATACTCGAAACATTAATGGCTATCTCGCATGCTATAACCAAGTCAAAATATTAATTTTTACTATTTTTTTTTTACAAAAAAAAAGCGAAAAGAATCAACGATTTTTTTTATTTTTCGAAAATGGCCATCATTTTGTTTTGTTTTCATAAAAATTGATAGTTTCAGCATACCCGATAGCCATTGTCATACTGAATTTAAAACCGTTTAATTTTTTTCTTTTAGATCACCTGTTCTCAAATTTCGATGCCCGCCAACAGCATACCTACTTTTGAAGGGTTCACGCTTGTCAGCCATTTTGAATATCAAAAAATGTTAAAAATAATAAAGAAAAATTTTTTCTCGTACTTCTAGAGTGTATTTATCATACCCAACAACTTTCATATGTATATGTATCCTACAAAGCCTAAAAAAAAATCGTGAAAATAGCATTTTTTTCGGCGTATAAACCAGAATTAACCCTTAATCTAAATTTGCCAAAGAGTAAACCATGATCGCTTCCCACATCAGTTGAGTTAAGCACTCTGACATCTAAAATTTCGGAAGGTGGTATGCATTTGTTTGTCACGACATAGTCAAAAGTTGACTTTTGACCTCGGTTGTTACCAAACGTATATTTGTGTTGGGATTTCTGGTTGAAGTAGGTGTTATTGATTCTAAGCCTTGTCAGAGAACAGAGGTTAATCATAAGTTTTCCGTTATCATTAATTATGTATTAGTTGAACCGTTGCATGACTCCAGAGATTGGCTCGTTACCGATGCGAGCATTAAAATCTCCGAGGATGACAATTGATNATCTTGCTCGACATCGTGGCCGGGTGATTGCCGGTGACCGCTATGCAGATGTCATCGGCAAACCCAACCGTTTTAACCGCTAGCTTCCCGAGCCTGCTCAGGAGCCCTGAGCTGCGCTGATGTCCGTCCCGCTGAGACTAGCAGTGATAATACGTGAGCGGTGCATGAAGTCCATCCACTGGACGATAGTGTCGTCAATGTGGAAATCCCTCGCTGCTCCGCATATAGCTTCGAAGGAGGTGTTATCGAACGCTCCCTCAACGTCTAAGAAGACACATACCGTGGCTTCTCTTCTGTCGAGGGCACCTTCTATCTCGCGAACGAGGCTATGAAGAGCCGTCTCGAGAGACCTTCCTGCTTGGTAAGCGTGCTGTGATGGCTGCACCGGCATCCTCGCCCGCGCTCCATCCCTTATGAACCTATCAACGAGTCTTTCCAGCGTTTTCAGCAGGAAAGACGTTAAGCTGATAGGCCTAAAAGCCTTGGCTTGGTCATATCTGTCTTTTCCCATTTTTGGGATAAAGACTATTTTGACCTGCCGCCATGGCTTAGGTACGTATCTCAAGGCGAGACACGCTCTAAAGACACGGATCAGATGCTTGACTAGCCCGTCCCCTCCATTTTGAAGAAGAGCGGGGAGGAGCCCGTCAGGCCCTGGGCTCTTGTACCCGTCGAACGAGTCCAGAGCCCARCGAATCCTGTCATACGTTACCCCTGCAGCAGCAGTGGTCCAATCACCGGGTCTCGTGGCGCGGAGCTCCCCCTGAATAAGGGGGTATTCTCGACCTGGCCGGATCCCGGGAAGTGTACCTCCAATAGGTGGGCAAGGATGTCCTCGTGTTTCTCAAGCTGCTCCCCATTCGGGAGAGAGAGTCCACCGAGGCTGGGTTGTGGGCCATTGGCGAGGACTCTGCGAAGTTTGGCCACTAGAGGAAGGGCATCAACTTCAGAGCAGAATTTTCTCCAGGCCTCGCATTTCGATTTCTTGATGAGCTTCTTATAGGCCGTTGCTCGTTCCTATAGTTAGCCTAATCTTTCAGAGCTATTTGATTTTAAGGCTCTATTTAGGAGGCGGCGAGAACTCGAGCGCAGTGAGCTCAACTCCTTGCTCCACCATGCCACTCTTGTCCTGCCCCCCCGTGTCCTAA
>NW_015149098.1:430402-455452 GCF_001465965.1 Polistes dominula
AATCTCCGAGGATGACAATTGATTCCCTTGGTGTTATTGACTCCACGATACTCTCAAGTTCGGTAAAAAAGATTTCCTTCTCTTGTTTCGGTTTATTGTCTTCTGGCGCGTAGACCGATATTATATGCAGAGGTTCCGAATACATATTTATGTGCGATATTATATGCACATTTTCGAATAATCTAATCACATATCCTAATGTGGATTTCTTATTTATATCATCGCCGGCTCAATCTGCATCTACAAAACAATCTATTAAATCGCAATTTTCATTTATTTATAATTTAATTTCAAATCTCTCGTTAAATACAAATATCTTAAGACTCGCAAAGCATATTTCTAATGAGTTTCATTATAACAGTTCGGAAATCTGCTTAAATAATTTACACTGTAACCTGTATTGGGCAGTGTGCCGGATCTTATATATAATAATGCACCGATTAAATTTCTATAATTTACATTTAATTCGCTTTCTTCAGCCTATTCAATTTTTAAATTTGTTTCTATCAGAGTATTATATAGTTTACTGTTTTCTAATTTATATTTATTAGCTAATGACTCGATGTACTTGGTTTGATTTAGTTTCATGCTTTAGTTACAGTTATCATAATTTACGTTAATGCTAAGGTATTCTTTTTTCTCACCTAAATCTTTTATTCTAAATCTATTTGCAAAATTTGTCTCTACATCCCGTAGTTTTCTTTTGTCCTTTCCACAAATTAATAAATCATCTACATAAAAAAAGTAAGTAAATTTCACTTTCTCCAAGAGAGTATAAAAACAGATCTACATTATTTCTCTCAAATCCTATACTTGTAATATACTCATCAAAACACTCATTCCAGTCTCTAGGACTTTCTCTCAAACCATGCAACTCTTAGATAATCTATATACTCTATTGGACCCATCTTCATAACCTTTAGGTTGATTGACATATACCTCCGTAGTTACTTCTCTATTCAAAAAGCTTTCTCTACATCCATTTGTTCAATAATCATGCAATTTTGGCAACAATAAGAAAATAATATTTTTAACGTTTCATTTTTAGCAACCGGAGAGCCTATGTTATCAAGTACATCAATTTGTTGAAAACCCCTTACAACTAATTGGGCTTTATATACATCATCCGCTTTTATTGTATAAACCCATTTTACATCAAGCACTTTTCTATCTACTCTATCTACTCACTTCCAAGTTTTATTTTTATTAATACTTTCTATTTCTTGATCCATTGTTTTTTTCCAATTTTTGTTCTCTACACTATTTATCGCCTCCTTAAATGTATGAAGCGTATCAATTTTACTATAATGTACAAAAATATAGTAAGTTTCTGATTCTGGATATCTTACAGTACTTTTTCTTTCACGCATTGATATACGCGGAATTTTTTGTTCTACATGTTTTTATCTTAATCTTTGTCTTCAGACTCATCAGCGCTTTCAAAAACATTATCATCACAATCACTATCAAGATCTTTTTCTCTTTTTTTACTTGACTCGAGAGTCGATGTAGGAGGAAGTGTATTACTAGACTCATTCTAACTTTCATCGAGGCCTATACATTTTACATTTTTCTCTATGATATCAATATGTCTTGCAACAATTATTTTATTATTTATAAGTACTATGTAACCTACTTCAGTATATCCTAATAAAATTCCTACGTCTGCCTTTCTACCCCATTGAAATATTCGTTTTTGTTCTGACACCCTAACAAAAACTTTACTACGAAGTATCGAAACAGAACAGAACTGTCTTGAACTTAGATTCTTTTATGTTCTTAGAACTTAGAACAGTCTATCTAAAAGACACTTTCTGTTGTTTTTTTGTACAATATCCAGCAATTTATTTCGGATTAACTTAAAACATTGAAAAAGATTAGAAGAGTGGCCACTTTTTGGAACTAGATTTCACGGTAAATTTTCGTGCTATTTGATTAGAGACATCGACGCCAAATTTAGTTCTATTATAAAACAATACAGTTTCAGGTCATTTCTGAGCAGTTTTATCAATTTTGACGTGTTTATTTTTTGTCTGGTTTGCTCTTGTAAACGGTAAATGTGCATCTATTAAATTAGTAAAACAACGTTCAGAAATGAGCCATGCTGTCTTTATTTAATTTGCAAATTATCAGCAAATTATCAGCAAATTTTTCAGCAACACTTTCTTTTATACATCTCACGTGTGTACAATATTGCAAGAAACGCCTTTAATTTTGCTTGCGTAATTGTCCAGGTTTTCCCCAAAACTCGAAACTCGAAACAAGAATGTTCGTGCCACGTGCACTTACAAAGTTTGCCGATATACGTACTGCATCGGTCTCATTATAATCTCTAAATCATATTTCTGTGTCGATAAAACATAACAGTACACATCTTTTGTTATAGCTGCCCCAATGTCGTGTTATCACAAAATCTTTTCATGGAAACATGAACCAGTCATTTTGACTAGTACTGGTATAAGTGTCCATAACAAAAATTTTTTTTGTTACTAATAGATATAACAATAAATTAAGTTCATAAAATTTATTCTCTACTGATACCTACAAAAGTCATAACATTACTTCGGAAATCAAATATTACATGAAGTATAAATTTTGAACGACAATTCAAGGAACAACAGTTCAGAAATAATATCTTACAAGGATATGTATAAGTTAACGAAATAAAAGAAATTAAAGTTTAATTTAAACGGTAAGACTCCATAGAATACTAGAAAAGTTATGATTAAATATTGATTAGATAAGGTATTACTGTTACGCCAAATTCTCTGAAGTACAATTTATTTAAAAATAAACGTCTAGATAATCTTATTTTTTTCTAATAAATGAGAACAATGATTTTTCTCTGTATGACCGTTTAGTCTACAATAGCTGCAAGGATATAAGAAAAGTTTAGGTATAATCTTATGTTTCTATTTTTCGTATGGCACGTTGGGATTCTAAATTCTCTAATTCTTGATTTGAATCTGTATTAATATAACTCTCTAATTCCGTATGTTGATCTCTGTTAACATAAGTATATATCATTCGATCTATATAACGTAGATATATTTTGTTTAAGAAATGAGTGCAGGTTATATCAGAATACAAAAATGCTGATTTTTCAACGAGTGTACGATCCGAAAGGATCGTACGGTAATTAGCAGTATTCCAAGTTCGCGCGCATCCACCTCCATCGATCAAAACTCTAGATCGATACTCATTGTGAGCATCGATCAACTACTAGTAACTACCGAGGCGCCCATCTAGTTACCCCCACCTCTCGCCTCCTTACTTCTCACTCCCAGTCCGTACGCCCTGCTGGGCCAGTACAAAAGGACATTCTTACAGTCCATTATGGGAAGCCTGTGAATATATATCGAAATCAAAGGAGTTAAGTTAAATTAGTTAAGGAACGTAAGCGAAGCGAGCGAGAGGTGAGATCTTTCCATTATATACATTTTATATTGACGGTATTTTCCCGCGTGGTAATACCACACGGTGGACTCTCATTTTTATAATTAAATATCATCCAGGGTTTTTATGCCGCAAGGCTTTTCCCTGACGAGCCAATAAAAAAAGGCATTGTTTCTTTGTTTGGCTCAATCACGTGTTTTATTTTACACCTTAACCTAATCCCTTATTCTCCACTTCATAGCATACAATCAATGATCAGAGGAATTTTCATTGAAGAGTCCTTTGGTCATAACAACGAGTTTAGAAATAATAAGATGTTTTACTGGTTCTATATCATGTGGGTTGATAAGATACCAAGCTCTTATGCATTCATTAATAAATATTATAACTTTTATATTAAAACCATCAAATCGTAGCATAAACTTTGCCTCATCTTCTAATGAAATATACTTCTTTTCTATAGGTTCTGCACAAGACGTCGATTCTACTTCTGTTTTTAGTGTCTTCGAAGGGATATCTATTTTATAAGATAATAAAGATTTCACTAATATGATATTATTCGTTTCAAATCTTCTTAGAACAAATAAAGTGTTTTCTAGCTTAATTCACAAGCAATACAGTCTTCTAATTATTGTAAAAACTTTTGAATAATTTCTGTCTCAGTTTCCAAGTGACGATACGTGAAATATACACTTTATATAATCACCCTATTTTTTATTGAAAAATTAAAAAGAAACTAAGAATGTCGTCTTGTTTTCTTATTTGCTTTCGTACTAGGAAGAAGAAAATGCAAGGGCATACATATAAATAATATTATTCAGCTAACAAACACAATATCTTTAATGGATTTGTTTATTCGAAGATGTAAATACGTTCGTAATAGATTTGTGATTGCGAATAAGTAAATATTCCGATAACGGTTGCAACTTTTTAGACAAATAAATAGATTCAATATCTACGAGGAAAAAGTGAACTTGAAAGAGAAAAAAAATGAACCGTATTCCTCGTTTACGACATTGTAGTTATTTAAATATATCAAAAAGCTTGACACTTCAAAGTTGAATATAAATTTTCTGCTTCCTTGGTTTTAGAAATAACGTGTTGATATCCGTAAAGTTTGTTCTATAAAGAAATATTTATATAATAAATAGAATTAGTTGGTGATACTCTCCTTTTTTTTTCTACAACCCTTACGTATAACACCATTATTTATAATTTATAAAATCCATATAATCATTTATTCGTCTTTTAATTCATTAAATTTTCTTATGTAAATAATAAATATAATACGTAAAAATTGGCAATGCACATAACTCCTGTTTATTATAAATAAAAACAAAAGCAAAGTGTTGAAAGCCCTTTAAAGAATTTCTGGTTTTACAGTTTTGTTAGAACAGATTGCATAATGTAAGGGGATACAAGATGTATCTTTTATAAATCATCTTCTTTATAGTGGTCAGCGAAGACTCTTTTATTTTTACGTTTGATGATTTGTGTGTATTTATAATAAAGTGTCTTTAAAAATAAACTATTTTATCATTCTCGATTAATTCTTTTTTTCTGAAACAATTTTAAAATGTAGATTATTACAGAAAAGAAAATAAAACACAATTTGTTTAAAGATTATTTTTAATCTTATCAAATGTGGAACATTTTTGCGTTAATAAAGAATAACGTTTATAGGAATAATGAAACGAACAACGATAAGTCACCGAAAATTTTAATATTTGATACTGAAGCTTCCACGTGTTGGTAATAAAAACGATATTTTCAAGGAAGTTTCGTATGATTAATGGAAAGCAAGAAATAATTTTTTGATTCCCTTTACTGAAGTGAAGCGCATTCCGGTAAGAGCGTTCTGCATCGACCGAAATAAGTAGTAGTCGGATGGCGCCAAATCTGGAAAATAAGGCGGGTGGGGCAGAATTTCCCATTAACTATTATTCAAGTAGTTTTCGACCGAAGCAGCACAATGTGGCCGAGCGTTGTCGTGGTGAAGAATTACGGACTCGTGCCTGGTCTGATATTCTGGCCGTTTTTCCGCGATACAATAGTCTTTTGATAATTTGACAACTCGGAAACAGTTCATAGTATATGACACCCTTCTGATCCCACCATATGCAGAGCATGACCTTATTCATATGAATATTTCGTCCTCTTGAGTTCTATTCGGCGTCGAGCCTGAAGCCGGCGTCGCCCAACTTGCCAGGCTTTGCATATGTTCTTTTGGGTTTGAAATTATCATAATAGATCCACTTTTTGTCACCAGTGACAATACAATGCAGAAACAACTTTTTTTTATGCCGCTGCAGCAACATTTCAGACATGCAAAATCGCCGTTCGACATCTCTCGGCTTCAGCTTGTACAGCACAAAATTTCCAACTTTTTGGATGGATCCCATAGCTTTCAGGCGCAGAAAAATCGCTTGTTGTGTGATGCCTAATGATGCAGCAAGCTCTTTTAAAATTTGACACTGATCTTTATCCAGCAAAGCCTCAATTCCTCGTTTTCAAAATTTTTCGGCTTTCCGATCCGGTCGGCGATCCGCTCCTTGTCTTCAACGTCCAAATCATTATTTCTGAACCGTTTAAACCTCTTACGACACGTCGATTCACCAATACATTCCGCCCCGTAGGTTTCCAGAAGCAAACGATAGGTCTTAGCTGCACTTTCTTTCATATTAAAGAATAGAAGCAGTGCTTCTCTCAAATGACGCTTATTTGGCACATAACTTGCCATGTTTTTGCTTCATAAAATATACGATGCTGATAGAAATATGCAAATATTATGAAGTAATGTTGTTAACAGATACACAAGCTTCGAAAATAAAACATGAAATGTAACGTTTCTGCCCGGAATTTACTCGTGACACCATCTATTAAAAAACGCTGGAAACTTTCTTGTAGACCTAATAAACGATTATGGGCCGTCTGTTTTGAAAGTGGCCTACCTCCGTTTATGTTCGAATCGAGATATTGAAGGGTTTGCGTTTCAATGCAATGAAAAATATACGTACAAGATACTAATGAATTATACAGCTTAAGTGTATCTAAAGGCTTTAAATTTATATTTCATATTAAAATAGTGCCAATTATTAATTGAATAATATGCGTTTAATAACCACGAATGGAGTTAGGGCATTGTCAATATCAACAATCTGATCTGTTATGAAATTTCTAAGGGACTTAACTCCATGTAACATAATTTAAGATGCTTCAAATTGAAAAAAATAATAATCAATTTTTTTTACATATCTTTAAAACACTTTAGAAACATAATTTATGCGATTCAAAACATTTTTTAACTTCATAACGGGCAAAATTACAAAGTAACCTACAAAACAATTTACTACTCATCTACATTTTGTGAGTTTGAAAGGAATTTGAAGAAATCATAATGTTCCGTTGGTATAAATCGTAATAGTTCCACTATGTCTTTGAATTTTTCTGTTGTAATTTGTCTGATATTTTATATAGTAGTGTCTATATAATATTTTTGAACTTTCTTGGTCTACCCAGACGTGGTATTAAATTTAGGACTTTCCAATTTTCATTCTCATTCCTTGATGTCTTATAAAAAATTTGATACCGTTCATTTCTGACAAATCGCAGTCAAACATATTTTTCACCAGTTTATCGATTTTTCATCAGAATTCTTTACCCTTTTAAAAATTATGTCTTTTAATAATTTTGTTCATACAAAATCTTTTTGTCTCATTTTATTTACAATGAAGTATTATTATATTTACTTGCAATATAAGCAACCCCAAATGCTTTATTGATATATAACATGAAGTTGTACAAGAACCAGGTGTAATCAGAAAATAATAAGTAACGGTTAGAGATAAGCAACTTTCAAAATAAACTTTTCATCATTTTGTTCATCGGCAAATTTTCTTGTCACAATCTTAATGATTTTAAATATATTTGTAACCAATTGCTTCAGAATGAAAAGATCGTTTGAAAATATAACTGTTACGGTAGCTAACTCGATTTTCTTAGAAAATGGAGATAGGGCACTTTTAAAATAGGCGGCCTATTAAATTAAAAAATTTCGGGCATTCTTAGATACGTGGGTCGCCGCACACTTCATTGCCGAAAATGTCACGAGAGAGTTACGCTAACAGATTATACCATATTAGGTTTCCACTCACGCTATCAACGATACCAGAACTTGATCGATGAGCGTCATCGAGATCATTTAATCATTTAATCGCTAAATAATAAATATAGGCAGAATTTTTCGCTACTCATCGTCCCTAAAATAACGCGATCGAATTCAGCAAACAAATTACAAGGCGAAATTCATTATGTCTAAAATGCGAGACGATACGAATCGAGAAAATGCACAGTGCGTATATCCTTTCGTGAGGAAGGACACGATCATAGTCACCTACGTAGTATAGCCTTACGCCGATTCTACAATCTATCGAAGAAGTTACACGCGAATACCGAAATCCGGAAGGAATATGAACGGATCATACAGGAATATATCCATTTAAGACATTTGTCGAATGTTAAAGACGAACTTCGGGAGGCTGTTATTTTTCGCATCACGCGGTCATTAAATCGGAAAGCATGACAACAAAGGTTGTCATCTCGTATTCGACTCCTCCGCGAAAAATGATAAGAGACTTTCTCTCAACGACACCTTATTAGTCGGACCCACAATCCAAGATACAAGATAGAACACTTGTTAGGATTCCGAACGTATCGGTACTTATTGACGGCAGATATCGAGAAAATGAATCGAAAAATATGGATTAATCCGGACGATCGCCAGTATCAACGGATATTTTGGCAACATAACGAGCCGATTCGCACCTCCGAACTAAATACGGTGACATTCGGAATAACCTCAGCACCTTTTCTTGCCATACGAACCATAAAACAACTCGCGAAAGGTGAAAGCGCGAATTATCCGCTCGGAGCCGAAATACTAAACCGTGATCTATACGGTGATGACCCGATCAACGTACAATAACACGATTTCTGCGACGCGAGTCAATCTGGTTACGGCGGCTGCTTATATGTAAGATCGCGAGATAAATTCGGTAACACACGCGTACGTCTACTTTTCGCTAAAAGTCGCGTTGCTCCTCTTAAGGACACCATCATACCACGTTTAGAATTATGCGGAGAATTGACACTCGCGCGATTATACAGAGAAGTCCGGACTGCCTACGGATTTAAACCCGACAAGATAACTTTCTGGTCCGATTCGATGATTGTACTAGGTTGACTGAAAAGAGACTCCGGTACGTTAAAAATATACACGGCAAATCGCGTGCGCGAAATACAAGATATCTGTGAAGGTATCACATGGCGACATTTGCGATCAGAAGACAACCCAGCGGACGCTTTATCCAGGGGACAACTTCCACGCGATTTCCTGAAGAACGATGCATTGTTCCATGGACCACCCTAGCTCGAACGACCGGAGGTCGAGTGGCCCATGGAGTGGTCCAGTAGCCCGACCGAAAGAAAAATTCTCGAATTGCCGGACGTAAAGAGATTATCGGTATTAACGACGCGAATTGAATCAGGAGTTATATTCTCTAGTTACACACTATTATTAAAAATTGTAGCTCGATGCCGGAGATGGCTTAAGACTATCCCATACAGGGGAGAAATGTCGACGGCGGAAATAACAGAAACGGAACGACGCGTTTTAAAAATCGGGCAAGATTAACAATTTCGCGCTGAAAGAGAAAGGTTGAAAACAGCGGGAGGAGTAAAGAGCACAAGGCTCGCCGCGTTAAATCCGATGCTTGACGAAAAAGGTTTAATTCGAGTTAGGGGTCAACTTCGAAACGCAAATTTAAGTTTCTACGAGAAATGTCCGATAATATTGCCCTCACACAATCACATCACCGATCTCATTATCCGAAAACTCCTTGAACAAAACTTTCACGCCGGTATACAGACTACCTCTATGCCCCTCGACAACGTTTTTGGCTCCTCGACGGCAAGAATCAGGTGCGAAGAATCGTACGTCATTGCGTACGTTGCACCCGATTCCGTGCATCCGGCATCCAGTATAAGATGGGGGATTTACCAAGCTCGCGAGTGCAGGAAGCCACTGCATTCTCCCACGTCGGAGTAGATTTCTGAGGTTCCATCTACGCGAAAGAAAAGAAGTACCGTAGTAAAGGTCGCGTTAAAATATACGGGTGCATCTTCATCTGCATGACTATCAAGGCTGTACACGTCGAATTAGTCAGCGATCTGACTACAGATGCTTTTTTGGCCGCTTTCAGGCGTTTTGTGAGTCGAAGAGCTGTTCCAACTCACGTTTATTCTGATAACGGAACMAACTTCGTCGGGGCTAATAACCAGTTAAGGGAGTTATACGCCCTGATGGAATCGGACGAATATAAAACAAGGGTTCGTGATCTCGCAATAGATCATAGAATATCGTGACATTTCAATCCACCCATCTCACCTCATTTAAGAGGTTTGTTGGAAGCTGCAGCCAAATCTTTCAAATATCATTTTAGGCGAATCGTGGGCCAACTGCTTTTTTTTACGAAGAAGTAGACCACATTCGCTATTGAAATCAAAGCTATTTTAAAATCACGCCCGTTATGCCTTATTTGGTCAGATTTAAATGACTCAACCGTACTAAGGCCTGCACATTTCTTTTAGATTAAAGGAACGTTTACGACAATGTCGAAGGATAATTATATTACAACTCCATCTAATCGATTTTTTTCATGGAAACTCATTACAAAGAAACGCCAGAAGTGAACCTAACTCCAGCATAAAATCAAAGGAATACCACCGTCATTCTCATTGACAAAATTGAACTATTCATGAGATGGCCGTTAGGCCGGATCGTGAGCATACATCCAGGAGAAGATGATGTAGTACGAGTGGTCACCGTGAAGACGGTCTACGGAGTTTTCAAGCACAATGCGATAACTATTTGTTCATTGTTCAACCATCCTTAATTTTTTGTATTGTCTTTAAGACCTAACTATTCCTTTGTACGTACAAGAAAATCGCCTGGCCAGCGATTATCCGAATGTGCTGAGCAAGTCAGCGGAGATATGCTGAGTGATTCTGCGAATATGTCCAGCGTCTTATATTATAAGCAATGAAATGAACATGTTCAATAACCTATACAGCTAGCGGTATATTTAACTGACTAAGTGACCTAGGTCGAAAGTATTGTAAAATTGATTGTAACAAGCGCACAACACAACACATGTATTATGAATGTCATTGATCGTTACACTCCCAACGGGGGGAGTATGTACGATCCAAAATGATCGTACGGTAATTAGCTATAGTTAAATCGCGCGCGTCCGATTCTATCGATTAGGATTCCAGATCGATACTCATTGCGAGCATGGATCAACTACCAGCAACTATCGAGGCGCTCCTCTAGTTACCCCTACCTATCGCACCCCCACTCTTCCATCCCCTAGCGCGTACACCCTGCTGGGCCAGTACAAAAGGACATTCTTTCATTCCATCACTGGACGCCTGTGATTATATATTTAAATCAAAGGAGTTAAGTTAAATTAGTTAAGGAACGTAAGGTAGTTAAGGAACCAGAGGTGAGATCTTTCTATTATATACATTTCACATGGGCGGTATTTTCCCGCGTGGTAACAACACGTGGATGACTCTCATTGTTATAATTAAATATCATCCAGGGTTTTTATGCCACAAGGCTTTTCCCTGACGAGCTAATAAAAAAGGCATTGTTTCTTTGTTTGGCTCAACCACGTGCTTGATTAATTTATTCTAATCCCTTCTTCCTCATCCCCAGCAACTAATTACCAGAGGACTCTTAATTGGAGAATTTGGTCATAACAGGTAGACTATCTTATTGAAGGTATTCCAGATGAAGCTTTACGTGATCAAGCAAAGATGCAACGTTTTGAAAATAAGGATACTTTGCTTAAAGCTTTCGAAAAAATTAGGTTGAATAATTAATCGAATGCTGTTAGTAAGAAAAAAGAATCACCTAAAGGCTCAGCCAGAAACAGAGGCAAATCCAGATCCGAAGCCGATAGTCAAAACAAAGGGGAGCACGAGAGTTCGGAGAAACCCAGTGATAAAAAGAGAGTCCAGTGTTATAATTGTAGCGCGTTCGGTTATATTGCAAATGATTGTAAGAAAGAGAAAAGGCCGAAAGGCTCTTGC
The DNA here is from genome assembly GCF_001465965.1 of Polistes dominula. The sequence goes on from NW_015149098.1 coordinate 441,956, forward strand.
TTCATTTGTTCGTCGACGGATCACGTAATCAAAGACTGTCCCGAGAAAAAAAAGAAATCGAATAATTCTGAAGTTACGAATATTGAGAAAAAGTTAAGTTCCGAATTTCACTCACAAATTTCAATGTATTTTGAGGACAATGGCGAACAATTTGAAATGATTTTTACGGCTTTGTTAGATAGTGGCAGTCCTATCAGTTTCATTATAAGTAAGTTTTTGAATCCTGATATGATCAAAGAGTGTGACAATCATGATTATTACGGAGTGAATGATTCGAATTTGAAAATTATGGACAAAAATACACCTCTTTGCACGTTGTTTGATTGTACTCGAGCGATTAAGTTATTGGTTGTTGATGATAACACGATGGTTTCGCCAATAATATTGGGTCGTGATGTATTTAAGATTTTTGAGATAGGAATTTTACAACACATCGAAAAATCGAAAATTGAGAAAAATAGAATTTCAGAAGTTGAAAAAAATATGAATTATGTTAATGATACTAATAATAACATAAATCATATTAGTGCGATTATGAATATTGCAATTGACAAAATAGAAAGTGCTGATTCACTGAAAACAAATTCTGAAATTCCATACCATTATCAAAAAGAATTGATAGAAACATTCGAAAAAACGTATGTATTAGCTTCTAAGCCCGAAAAGCCGAAGACAAAGGCCAAGCTTTCACTGAAATTGAAAAGTCATAAGCCATTCAGATTTTCACCTCGCAGACTTACTTTTACCAAAAAAAAATAATTTGAGAAATATTATGGATGATTTATTAGAGCGTGGAATAATAAGGCCTAGTTAATCAGAATATTCCTCAGCTGTTGTACTCACACGCAAGAAAAATGGAAAGATAAGAATGTGCATTGACTATCGAGAATTGAATAAATTTCTAGAGTCAGATAATTACCCTTTGTTAGTAATTGACGATCAAATTGCATTGCTAAAAGAAAAAAAATTTTTTACATCTTTAGACTTGAAAGATGGCTTTTTTTCACATTGATATGGCCGAAGATTCAATTAAATACACAGCTTTTGTTACATCTTTTGGTCAATACGAGTTTGTTAAAATGCCATTTGGATTGAAAGTTGCACCTAAACGTTTCCAAAAATTTAATTACCAAATTTTGAAAGAGGTAATTGAATCTGGTGATGCTATTGTTTTTATGGATGATATTTTAATTACAACTAGTACTATTGAACATCATTTGACTGTATTAAAAAAGATTCTTAATATTTTCAATGACAACAAAATTGAATTGCAATTGACAAAGTGTAGTTTTCTGATGACTGAAATTTACTATCTAGGCTATAAAGTCACAGAGGGGGCAATCATACTAACAGACGATCACATAAGTGGTATTGTGAATTTCCTAGTTCCGAAAAATACTAAAGGCGTTCAAAGTTTCATTGGCCTTGTATCATACTTCCGAAAATTTATTGAGTCATTTTTACACATTGCCAAGCCGCTATATGATTTGTTGAAAATGAAAAGTGAATTCAAATTTGGTGAAGTCGAATTGAATGCTTTTAATGAATTGAAAAATCGATTGGTAAGCGCACCTATATTCGCGATATATGACCCACACGCAGAAACCGAACTTCACTGCGATGTCAGTTCGCGAGGGTTCGGAGTGATTTTACTTCAACGCGGCAGCGATCGTAAGCTACATCCAGTATTTTATTTTTCTCAAAGAGCAACTGCCGCAGAAAGTAAATACCATAGTTTTGAACTTGAAATGCTTGCTATTATTTATGCTCTCAAAAGATTTCGAGTCTATTTGTAGGGTATTAAATTCAAAATAGTTACTGATTGCAGTTCGTTAGCACTTGCATTGAAAAAACACGATATCAATCCGAGAATCTCACGATGGATTCTCGAGTTACAAAATTATGACTATACGAGTTAACACAAATCGTCAGTGCGAATGCGGCACGTGGACGGCCTAAGCAGATGTAATTTTGTTGCGGTTATCGAAGATAATTCGTTTGAAACTAATTTAGTTATCGCTCAGAATCTTGATGAGAATATTGTAAAATTGAAAAATGAATTAGAATTGTCCGAAGGTAAATTATACGAAATGAGAAATGGAATTATTTATCGCAAAATTGGTGAAAAATTATTGTTTTACGTTCCGTCTGAAATGGAAAAAAGTATTTTATTTAAATACCATGATGAANTTTCCAATGTATATATATTTCACATCGACGGTATTTTCCCTCGTGGTAACACCACGTGATACCTTCTCATTGTATAATGAAGTATTCATCCAGGGTTTTTATGCCGCAAGGCTTYTCCCTGACGAGCCAATAAAAAAGGCATTGTTTCTTTGGTTGGCTCAATCACGTGTTTTATGTTTCACCTTAACCTAACCCTTTATTCTCCACTTCATAGCATAAACAAATTGCCAAAGGACTCTTAGTTGAGGAATTTTGGCCATAAGAGCGACGACGGCAGCGTAAAAGCCATGACCTCCCAGACACAAGTGGAGATTATGGACCTGGACTGCGTGGTGACGAGAGAGGACGTGATATAGGCACTACGACGGGAGACAGGACGGGACGGAGACTTTGGTACCCATATCTTTGGCCCGAACCGTGCCGAGCAGTACATGGCGGTCTGCGATCTTGAATCGCAGGAAGCCAAGTTTCTGCTCGGACGCGGTCGGATCGGGATAGAATGGGTCCATTGTCGCGTACGAAAACGACTCACGGTGACAAAGTGCTACAAATGCCTAGGCTTTAGACACACGAAGACGAGCTGTAAAGGACCAGACAGAACGAAGAACTGCAGGAAATGCGGTGAGACCGGACATTACGCGACGGTCTGTAAAAACAGACTGAACTGCTCTCTGTGCGCCGAGGCAGGACGCATGGACGCTACGCATCTCTCGGGCTCCGGGAGGTGCGCGGCGTTCCGGGTCGCGCTGAAGGAGTGCAGGAAGCGGGCAGGACGACGGACAGCGTAATCCAGGGAAACCTGARCCGCAGCAGGACAGCTGACATGCTACTACCCCAGATAGCAGATGAACTGGACGCTGACATACTCATACTGTGCGAGACATACAGAAAACGGACAACACGGACTTGGTACACAAACGACGACGAGACGGTAGCTATCTGGGTAAGGAGTGCTGCCCGTTCCCGGATAACCGGCTGTGGCGCAGGGGAAGACCATGTCTGGGTCAAGGTGGGCACTGTCACTTACGTCAGTGTTTACYTTACCCCAAACTGTGACGCGGCGGAGTTAGAAAGAAATGTAGCGGCCCTCGAGGACGGAATCAGGGAACTGCCTGTGGACCTGGTAGTCGCTGGGGACTTCAACTCGAGAGCGATCGAGTGGGGCATGACAGCGACGAACAAACGAGGACGGCTGCTTCTGGAGATAGCCTCAAGGCTAGACCTAGAAGTAGCAAATACAGGAAACACGCCGACATACAGACGACCGGGATATGGTAGCTCTATCCCAGACGTAACAATGACATCAGACAGACTGCTGACACAAGTAAGGCGATGGCGGGTGATCGAAGACTACACGGCCAGCGTCCACCAGTACATCGCCTTTGAGGTAACAAGAAAGACAGCAACGGCACAGAAAAGACAACGACAACCTCAGCGGTGGAACACGAACAGATTCGACACACAAAGGCTTTCGGAGGAACTGGCGGCAACGCCGGCCCCGATCGCCAGCGTTCCCCCGGATCTGACCGGTCGGATCAGGGCGGAAAGACTTACAGACGAGACAGCTAAACTGACAGAAAGGCTGTGCGAAAGTACGATGCCGAGAAAACACCTCATACGAAACAGACAGCCACAATACTGGTGGACGGACGAAATCGCCGAACTGCGGAGGGGTTGMCTCGCAGCACGCAGAAGGGTTACAAGAGCCAAAGGCAGGCCTGAGAGAGAAGCACTCCAGGCAAATTACAGAAAAGAATTTAAAAGACTGACTAACGCTATCCGAGACAGTAARACGAAGTGCTGGAGGACGCTCTGCGAGGAGGTGGACCGCGACCCGTGGGGTGCCGGTTACAAGATAGTGACCGGCAAACTGGGGGCTCGGGAACCACCTGTACTYAAGGATRCGGAATCCATGCGACGCATYGTGGACGGACTCTTCCCAACAMACCCGCTGCGAACAGAWACGACAGACGAAGACRRGAYAGCRGCGGTTGACGCSTTCACAGCTTAGGAGCTCTTCAGARCGGCTAAGGCGTTGAARGTTGGCAAGGCGCCGGGACCAGATGGTGTGCCGGGGGAGGTTGTACGGCTGATGGTCAAACAGAGGCCGGACATCTTCCTTGACCTGTACAACACCTGCCTACAGACAGGGACTTTTAGCGACCGATCGAAGGTAGCGAGGCTGGTCCTCATGCCTAAGGGTAAGGGGGACCCCAGCACGCTATCAGCCTACCGGCCGCTGAGCCTACTGGACACGACGGGAAAACTTTACGAACAGTTACTCAGACAGAGACTTACAGGGACGATTGAAGCTGGGGGATGCCTTTCAGGTCATCAGTTCGGCTTCCGGAAGGGTCGGTCGACCGTTGGTGCGATCCAAAGGGTCGTTGACACCTTCCGGGAAACAGACAGATACTGTCACGCAGCGCGACTCATCATGTTGCTGGCGACATTAGACGTTAGGAACGCCTTCAACTCGGCTAGGTGGGTGGACATCTTGCAAGCGCTTAAAAACGCTTTCAAAGTTCCACCGTACTTGCTCCGGGTGGTGAAGGATTACCTACGAAACAGACGACTGACGTACGAGACGACAGAAGGACACACGACGAGACAGATCACCGCTGGGGTTGCCGAAGGATCTATCCTCGGACCGGATTTTTGGAACGCGACCTATGACAGCCTGATTAGACTAGAACTTCCGCTTGACGTATCTCTCGTCGCATACGCTGATGACGTAGCAACGGTGATCGTAGAGCGGACCCTAGAGCTGGCGCAAGTAAAACTTAACCAGACAATGAGACGAGTCGGACGGTGGATGACAGACCACGGACTGCARCTTGCGACGGAAAAGACAGAACTGCTGATCCTCACAAGGAGACGCGTACAGACGAGACTCCCCATGACAGTTGGGACAGAAACAATCGAGACCAGGGGGGAAGTCAAGTATCTGGGTGTAACCCTAGATACGAAGATTACTTTCTGGCCTTACATATAGAGTACAGTCCAGAAGCCGGCCGAAAGAGTAAAATCCTTAAGCCGCCTGATAGCAAACACGAACGGACCGAGAACAAGGAAACGGAGTCTACTGATGTCAACAGCTCACTCGATCCTTCTGTACGGGGCAGAAGTCTAGGCAGATTCCCTGAAGACAAAGAAGTACTGCCACGCAATGATGACGATACAGAGACAGAGCGCGCTGAGGATCGCCTGCTCCTACCGGACGGTCTCTGCGCAGGCCGTTCTGGTCGTGGCAGGTGTGATTCTCATAGATCTTCTTGCTTTTGAGCGCAAGAGGATCTACGGAAGAAACGCAGACACGAGACTACAGGACGCAACATCGACAGAAAGGGACAACACTATGCGCGCGTGGCAACAGGATGGACGGAAGAAAGAACAGGCAACTGGACAAGACGACTCATCAAGGACCTGAGACAGTGGACAAAACGAGACTTCGGGGAAGTAATCTTTTACGTAACACAACTCCTGACAGGACACGGGTACTTCCGACAATACCTCCACAGAATGAACAGAGTACGGACATCAAACTGCACATACTGTGGACACGAACGAGACGACGCGAAACATACCTTCTTCGCGTGCGACCGCTGGACTGACCTCAGACGGAGACTGGAAGCGACCGTGGGAGAAATCACCACTGACAACATCGGGGAGGTGATGCTCCACGGAAAGGACTGGTGACAATTAGTTGCCACATATACGGAGACTATTCTAAGACGGAAAAATGCGGACGGCTGCCTGACATGAYGGATTTGACGCAAGACAACAGACCGAACCACACACAAAACACAACAGACGAATAACAAAACGACACACAGACAAGACCCTTAACCAGAAGTAATACTAAAGTAATCCCTGGTTGGGGGGAGACGCGGACGACTACGCGGACAGAAGTGGATTTTCCCCTCGCCTGAACAAGGAAAGATCAGGGGTGGGGGGATTTAGCTGATATGCGTTTCGGAGGAAAGGACGAGACGAGAGTTCAGCACACGGGGGCCGGCTCTGCTTCTGACGTCGAGGGGCGATCTTTCGACTGCGGGGGCAGGGCTGACGCCTATGGTCTATAAAAGATTTGCCTTTACTTTTTACCACGTTAAAAAAAAAAAATAATAATAATAATTATAATAATAATAATAATAATAATAATAATAATAATAATAATAATAATAATAATAATAATAATAATAATAATAATAATNGCAAAATTGGTGAAAAATTATTGTTTTACGTTCCGTCTGAAATGGAAAAAAGTATTTTATTTAAATACCATGATGAACTGGGTCACATGGGTTCCGAAAAAGTAATTGATATCGTCAGCAAAAGTTATTGGTTTCCGCAATTGAGACAAAAAGTTAAAGAACACATACGAAATTGTTTCAAATGTATCGCGTACAATTCGGCTAGTGACAAAGTCGAAGGTTAACTCCGAAGTATTCGGAACGGTGACCGGCCATTTGAAACGATTCATGTTGACCATGTCGCTATCTCGGATGTTCGCGTGACTACTAAAAAACATGTACTAGTGATTGTAGACGGCTTTTCAAAATTTGTTAAACTTTATGCAGCAAAATCTACAACATCGAAAGAAGCCATTGACAGCTTGAAAATTTACTTTTCATGCTATAGTAAACCAAAAAATATTGTATCAGATAGAGGATCGACCTTTACTTCAACGGAATTTTCCGATTTTGTTACAGAATTTGATATAAAACACATTTTAGTTGCTACAGGTTCGCCTCATGCGAATGGACAATTCGAAAGAGTAAATCGAACTCTCAAACCTATGTTAGGTAAATTGTCAGACATTGAAGTTGGAAAAACTTGGACTAAAACTCTATTTGAAGTTGAATTTGCTTTTAATAATCTAGTACACAAAACAACGGGTGAAACTCCCAGTATTTTGTTGTTTGTTATTCCTCAACGAGGTAAAGTGCACGATCCTATAGCTGAACTTTTAATCGATGATGTAAATTGTGAAAAAAGAAACCTAAAAGAGATAAGAGATAAGGCCAGTAAAAAAAAAATTGAAAAACAAAATCAGATAATATCTCAAGCCAATAAAAAGCGAAAAGACGCAACAGTATATGAAGTAGATGACTACGTTATGATAAAAAGTTATGATAATACAGTAGGTATTTCTCCAAAATTAATTCCACAGTTTAAAGGTCCTTATCAAGTGACTAAAGTTTTACGTAATAATAGATATGTCATTGCTGATATACCCTCTAGTAGAATAGAGGGAGACGGTCGCAGCGATCATGCTGCAGTCCTTACCAATCGAATGTTCCGGGTGCGAATACGCCGAGTGGTCTGACCATTCAAAAGCCTCTACGTCACGGTAGTCAAACCGCGTGGCCAGGGCAGACAATGCCCCTACTGAACCTGCGCAACTCCTGCGAAAAGTTACCTTGCAAAGAATATTGGGCCGATGCTTTAATCTAGGCGCTCTGCTGCTGGAGTTGATAAGGCATGGCTTGATGGCGACGGCCGTGAAAGGTGGCGGCGAGACGATGAGAGATTTAGTCGCAGGAGGTGGGTCTTGTACCACGAGCAGAGTTCCAGGCGCTGCTGGGGGTGATGATGATGATGTTAGCGGCGCCGATGGCGGTGCCGAAGACTGCGACGTTATGGGAGCCCGTGCGAGGTTCTGGTCCGCTTGAGTCTGGACAGAAAGCGACTGCTCCGGTAGGGCGATTGTTGGGATGCGTTAACCGGGTGGTCATCAAAAATGTCCAGATACACTGGTTTCAGGGCGTCCGTAGACTCGGCTTTCTCGGCGCCGTTTACTATGATGACGTAAACCTTATCACTGATGCGGCGGATGATTCGATTCAGTCCAGTATAAGGTAGTTCAAATAGCTTTTTGACCGTTTACCCGCTGAAAGACGTGCGAACATGTTCGGAGGTCTCTGAACCTCTCAACCATACCGTTGGCTTTGCCGCACGGCGCAGATGACCGGGAAGGCATCGTAAACGCTGTGGGCCATGATGGCGAGCTCGTCAAGGTCCGTGGTCCGCAGGAGTCGCAACAACTGGGAGACTTGCGAAGGGAGGAAATCGAACCAGCGAACATGGATTGCGTCATCGCCGACGCTGTCGTCAGGGAGGTGGCGCATCCAACGGAAGAGCAGAGACGACGAGCGGTCCCCTATAGTAAGGCCGAATAACAACTTTTGTAGCCGTTTCTCCGTAGTCTCGCTAAAGCGAGCAAGGATAGGCTCCTTGAGATACTCGTATTTGCCGGTGGAGGGTGGCCACTTGAGCACATCTTGAAGCTCTTCTGCTATTTCCGCATCCAGCTCCACGATGACCGTGTTGAGGCGTTCGGTATCCGAGCGTATCCCATTGCAGGAGAAGATGGATTCTATCTGCAGGAATCACACGTCCGGGCAACGACGCGTGAAGGGTGGCCAGCGGTAGACCCAACTGCCGGCGTCGTGAGGATGGGTAGACTCGGCGTAGGTGTGTGCGGGCACAATGATGTCGGAGGTCGGTGCAGTAGCCGGTACAGCGGCCGGTACCGGACTCAGGCGTTTGGCGTCGTCTGGAAAATAGCCGGTACCAGCTTACTTAGATCCCGTTTTCTTCTTTTTCTTTTTTCTTTTTTTTTTGAACAATAGTTTACTGTGTGTATATAATCAACACGGAAAATTTGAGCACAGAGAATATGTGGGCCTTTGTTCCCTGCAACACCCCTCCGTACCTAATGTTCGCGGGAGATAAAAGCCTACTTCCACATACGGAGATCCCTAACAGCGAAATGGACATAGAAGACCAGCAGATGAATGTGCCAGATATTACAATGGCCTCAAACAGCAGTGTAGGTGCATGACAACAGGAGGCTCCCCACTAAGAGCATCCACCTTAACGCTGCAAAATATCTGATACAAACAGAGCAAAGGGCAGGGAATAACCCCGCTGGATAAATTATTATTCCAAGCGAGAAAACGTCTTAGATACAGATCTACAACACCAACGGACACACTACCAAACATAACCACAATCAGAAAAAGGCCATTGGAGAATTCTCTAACAAGCGCAACGACAACACAAAGACACGGTGAACAAAGCATGCACCGACGTTCGTCCGAATAGAACGAACCAAATAGAGTTGCCAGGCAACCAGGATTCTCGGATAACCAAACGAGAATTCAAATCGAAAACAGATTCGCGCTCCTACAGGACACCGAGGACACCGACCAAGGTAACTACCAAAAGAGGGAACAAAACCTTCATCCTTCCACTACAGCATGGCCGTCCCTAGATTGGCAGCAACAAATAAGGCGACCAGCGCCTCCACCTCACTCTGCCGCACGGAGGTTAAGACATCCAGCGCTGCAATACCGACGGAGCAACACTTCAGCTAAAGTCAGAAGACACCTCTCACTGAGCAAAGGGGAAAGGATCTCGGACACGGCAAGGGCCGCCCATCACCGATATTTGTGTGTGATGTTAATTTTGAGAAAATCAAAGGTATTCTCAAAGGAATGAATAACTATACAAAAGACCTTATTCATAAAAAAACGGATAGTGACACATGCACAATCTTCGCCTTGTCAAACACCACCTATAAAGACATTATAAACAAGGGCAAAGCTAATTATATTAAATTCTACACATATACACCAAACAGTGCGAAACCAAAAAATTTAGTTCTTAAGGGCATAGAAGGCAACGTGTCAGGCGATGACATCAAAAACGAACTTCTCAGTCGAAACTTACCAAACACTAATATCGTAAAGGTATCAAATATCAAATTTAATAGAATTAAGAATAAAGAGCATTTCTTTGTGCAATTAAGCAATGACAGTGACATTCAAAATATCATTAAAATTAGGAAATTAGATATGCAAAGAGTACATTGGGAACCTTTTAAAAGGAGAGGCCTTTTAAAGTGCGTCAAATATCAACGTTTTCGTCAACATCATAGCCAGGGAAATGTGCAGTCCCAAAAGAGATTAACGATCTAAATAATTAATACTGTGCCAATTGCGAAAGCACAGGACACCCAGCCTCATACAGTTGCTGCCTATATTATAAATTCGTAACGTAATTAATAATTACGTTCACGAAGATACCACACCTCACACTCCTATCCCTAAAGCACAATATAACATGCCAGTAAGGAATAGCACCACAAATCACATCCAAAACCCCAATATCCCACAAAACGCATGGTATAGTACGCACAAATGATAATCACAACATAAACAATAACAATAATAATTTCAATTTCGAAAAACTCCTTACTCGCATTGAGCAACAAATAGACAAAGCAATTAATTACAAATTGATCTAGCTGCAAACCGCAATTAGCACCAATGCCAAGCGAATTGACACCATATTTGATTACATAAACACTAGCCTCGAATATGTTGACTAGTAATAGTAACATCTCTAACACCAATCACATAGATTACAGCCAATTAATTGTAAATAAGTGTATCAAAGTTGCAGCTATTATTGTTAACTCCCTCATATCCCTCAGTAAAAGGTATGAACTACTATACTTCATCAAATCTAATAACCTCGATATTACTCTAGTCAGTGAAACCAAACTTAATAAAAGTCATAAAATTCAATTCAAAGAATACATCATACGAACGGATAGACCTAACAGTACCAGAGGACACGGTACTGCAATAATCATCAAAAATAACATAGCTTATCAAACAATTTACTCCTTTTCATCCAGAAATAATTCCATCCTAGAATTCACAGCAGTATAAATAAAAACCACTAACAATAAAAATATCCTTATTGTTGCTCTGTATGCTAATAATAAAGAGATCCCTCAGGGGGCGTGCAAGGTTCCAGCACGGCGCGGGAACCGCGACCCCGAGGAACCCGTCGCAGCACGGAACAAATAAAACTAATGATATGAACAAACAAACCTTTGATATACCTCAAGTGGTATACCCTACAGAGAGACAATCCACCCTGGGTTCCGACCGGAAGAAAGATCCGGTGGCCCATGGCAGCGGCGAGGATTCTGAGGGCCGCAGTAAGTGCAAGAACTCAATGGAAAATATATCACGAAAATGCGAGAAAAAAGATAAAACAAAGGGGCACAATTTCCTAGACCTGCAGAAACGAAATAGAACGGTGAGTGTATCGAGTGTAGGAAGCGCATCGAGCTACAACTCTTTCACCGACAACGACGACAGACAGGAAAACTTAAAAACGGTACAGGCAAGACAACAAAGACTGGACATTACAGCGCTACAGAAACGAGACCTGACGGAACTGCTGACGATTATACAGACGACAGCAACAAAGATGGCAGAGGCAGCGACCATCCAAAAAAACATGAATATTACCGTCAAGACAGGCAAAAAGACGATCCTCGAACCCGCTGATGTCGCGCTTAATAAGTGTGCCACGGCGGTTTCGAGGCAGCGGACCAACGACGGCGACACAACCACGGATACAGAGACAGAGACGAACAAACGGGAGACACCACGAACAAAACTGAAAAGGGAGACGACCAAGACCACTCCGGAGTCCGCACAGAAAAGGACCCCGCGAGTGGAACCGGCTGCCGCCTGGCAGACGGTGGTGACAAAGAAAACAAAGAAGAAAGAACGGAGAAAGACGGACGAGACGAACGCTCACGAACGGCCTGAAAGGCACAGACCGATCATCAAGCAACCGGGACTCGCCGTACTGGTTAAGAACGGAAAAGATAAGACGTACTCAGACATAGTACGAAAAATGCGAGAGACAGTAGACCCGACCAAAAACAACGTGACGGTCAAGACTGTCAGAAAGACGAGAGACGGACTGTGCCTCATAAAGATACAGACAGCAACGGACGGACGAGAAGACTTTCGTCGCGCGCTCCAGAACGCTGTCGGCGATGACGGCAGCGTAAAAGACATGACCTCCCAGACACAAGTGGAGATTATGGACCTGGACTGCGTGGTGACGAGAGAGGACGTGATACAAGCACTACGACGGGAGACAGGACGGGACGGAGACTTTGGTACCCATATCTTTGGCCCAAACCGGGCTGAGCAGAAAATGGCGGTCTGCAATCTTGAATCGCAGGAAGCAAAGATTCTACTCGGACGCGGTCGGATCATGATAGGATGGATGAAACGACTCACGGTGACAAAGTGCTACAAATGCCTGGGCTTTGGACACACAAAAACGAGCTGCAAAGGACCAGACAGAACGAAGAACTGCAGGAAATGCGGTGAGACCGGACATTACGCGACGGACTGTAAAAACAGACTGAACTGCTCTCTGTGCGCCAAAGCAGGACGCATGGACGCGGCGCATCTCTCGGGCTCCGGGAGGTGCGCGGCGTTCCGGGTCGCGCTGAAGGAGTGCAGGAAGCGGGCAGGACGACGGACAGCGTAATCCAGGGAAACCTGARCCGCAGCAGGACAGCTGACATGCTACTACCCCAGATAGCAGATGAACTGGACGCTGACATACTCATACTGTGCGAGACATACAGAAAACGGACAACACGGACTTGGTACACAAACGACGACGAGACGGTAGCTATCTGGGTGAGGGGTGCTGCCCGTTCCCGGATAACCGGCTGTGGCGCAGGGGAAGACCATGTCTGGGTCAAGGTGGGCACTGTCACTTACGTCAGTGTTTACYTTACCCCAAACTGTGACGCGGCGGAGTTAGAAAGAAATGTAGCGGCCCTCGAGGACGGAATCAGGGAACTGCCTGTGGACCTGGTAGTCGCTGGGGACTTCAACTCGAGAGCGATCGAGTGGGGCATGACAGCGACGAACAAACGAGGACGGCTGCTTCTGGAGATRGCCTCAAGGCTAGACCTAGAAGTAGCAAATACAGGAAACACGCCGACATACAGACGACCGGGATATGGTAGCTCTATCCCAGACGTAACAATGACATCAGACAGACTGCTGACACAAGTAAGGCGATGGCGGGTGATCGAAGACTACACGGCCAGCGTCCACCAGTACATCGCCTTTGAGGTAACAAGAAAGACAGCAACGGCACAGAAAAGACAACGACAACCTCAGCGGTGGAACACGAACAGATTCGACACACAAAGGCTTTCGGAGGAACTGGCGGCAACGCCGGCCCCGATCGCCAGCGTTCCCCCGGATCTGACCGGTCGGATCAGGGCGGAAAGACTTACAGACGAGACAGCTAAACTAACAGAAAAGCTGTGTGAAAGTACGATGCCGAGAAAACACCTCATACGAAACAGACAGCCACAATACTGGTGGACGGACGAAATCGCCGAACTGCGGAGGGGTTGMCTCGCAGCACGCAGAAGGGTTACAAGAGCCAAAG
>NW_015149098.1:458080-472789 GCF_001465965.1 Polistes dominula
AAATAAAAAAATGGAAGAAGACGGAAGAAAGATCGCTGAGCAAAGCGACAAAGGAGAAGATGCCCAGCTTGCGAAGGAGACACCACAGGATGGTGAGAGAGAGAAACTCGCGCAAGCGAGATCCCTCCTTGCTAATATGAGCGCGGCTGTGATGAGACAGCCAAATGTGAACAATTCCATCAAGCAAGGGCTCCAGAAATTGGAGAAGATCATCGAAAGCCTCGAATTTATATACAAACTTCGAGCAAAGGCCAATGAAGGAGCGAGGATCCCCGCGCGAGTCTCTCAGCGGCTACGGGCTAGCTCTGTGCCAGATGTGGGCACAAACAAAAGAGGAGCCACAAGCCCTCCGCAGCTCCCTTAAGATAGCCTTAAAAGACCGAGGAAAGAGGCGACGGCGACCGAAGCCACCAAATGGACGGAGGTCGTCAAAATGAAAAAGAAGAAGAAAAAAAATCCGCGAAGAAGGAAAAGAAGCTAAGGAAGGCAAAGCAAAGGAGCGAAGCCATTCTCATCAAGCCAGCGGAAGGGAAAACCTACGCGGAAGTGCTAGGAGCATTCCGCAATAGTGTTAACCGCAAAGAATGCGGAGCAGATGTTACGAGGATCCGCAGTACAAAAGCTGGTTGCATCCTAGTTGAGCTCTCTAAGAGCACTAAGAACAAGGAGCCTCTAACGCAGGCCCTCTCAACGGCGATAGGAGCGGCAGGAAAAGTCCAATCGAGGAAGCCAAGGATGACCCAGGAGATCCTCGACCTCGAAGCCACTGCCCAGGAAGAGGAAGTCCTCAACGCCATACAAAAGGCGATCGAAAACCCGGACGAGCTCGGCGAACTAAAGGTGACGATGCTGCCTCCGAACCGACGACAGAAGAGAATAGCTCTTGCTGAAATGAATGAGACTGGAGCCATGTCCCTCTTAAAGAAGGGAGCAGTAGTGGTCAGCTGGATCAGATGCCGGCTTAGAAGAAGAATTGTCATACAAAGGTGCTATAAATGCCTGGGCTACGGGCACACCAGACGCGACTGTAAGGGCCCGAATCGAACACACCTCTGCTACAGATGCGGCAGGGAGGACCATATTGCCAAAGACTGCAGCACGGATCCAAGATGTGTGCTCTGCAGCGGATTACAAGCAGGAGGGGATGTAAAACATGTTCCCGGATCAGGGGCATGCAGGGCCATCAGACAGGTCTTGGACAGAAGAAAAACAAACCAGAGATAATGATCAGAGTCCTCCAAGGAAATATGAACGGGGCCAAAGACGCTGACGCTCTCCTACCGCAAATGCTGGGCGAAAGAGGGGTGGACATAGCGCTCATGAGTGAGCAGTACGCGAACCACGAGCAACCCACATGGCTCAACGATGCCGCAAAAATAGCAGCAATCTGTGTGGCTAAAACGGGAGTGATCCGCCAGGATTTAGGCGGATCAGAGAATCACTTTGTTTAGCTGAAGAGTGGAGGCATAACATACGTTAGTTGTTACTTCTCCCCAAATACCGGCATCGAGGAATACAGAGCGAGAATTGGGCACCTTGAGGACACCATCCGAGACAAAATGGAAGGCAACCTTATAATAGCCAGAGACCTCAATGCAAGAGCAGTGGAATGGGGAATGCCCGTGACAAACTCCAAAGGACGGGCTGTCCTCGACATGGCAGCGAGGCTCGGCCTACTCGTCATGAACAAAGGGAAAACGACGACATTCCGCAGGCCGGGTTTCGGCAAATCGATACCAGACATCACCCTGGTATCAGAGAACCTCGGGCCAAGAATAGTCGGTTGGCAGGTGATCGAGGACGAAAATGGTAGCAACCACCAATACATTGTCTTCGACATCACAGATGGAACCGCCACAAAGGAAATAGCACGAAACACAGGATGGAATGTCAAAAAGCTAGATACTGAACGACTGACGCGGGAAGTGGAAAGCGGCCTCGCTGCTATCAATAACAACGTTACTCCTGCACGAGAAACAGGAGAAGGAGCACACAGACTAGCTGAGGAAACCATGCTGCTGGTAAAAAATGCCTGTGAGGTTGCCATGCCGAGGAAGAAAAGATGGAAAGGCAAASGGTCGGCTTACTGGTGGAACGAGGAAATAGCCGAACTGAGAAGACAATGCCTCAGACAGAGACGTCTGTATCAAAGATCCAGGAACAGACAGGAGGCCAGGCAGAAATACGCAGAGTATCAGCTCGCGCGAAAGAAGATTCGCAACGCGATCAAAACAAGCAAGAAGCAGTGTTGTATGCCAGGAGGTAAACAACGACCCCTGGGGCCGGGCATTCCAAATCGTGATGGGCAAGCTCGGGAAGCTTGCACCTACCACGAACAGGGACGCTGAAAATATGAAGTACATTGTAGACACGCTATTCTCGACGCACCCAGAAATCAGGGAGCAAGCAGACAGGATGCTCACAGGTCCAGTCCTTCTCTTCACGGGACGGGAATTGGAGGCAGCAGCAAAATCGATGAAGAACGGAAAAGCTCCCGGACAAGATGGTATACCAGCAGAAGTCATTAAGATTGCCGCGATAAGACACCCGCAACTACTTTTGAATGTGTATAATGCATGCCTGCGAATGGGAGTGTTCCCAGCCCCATGGAAAATCGCACTACTGGTTCTTATTGACAAGGGCAAAGGAGAGCCAAACTCCCCATCATCATACAGACCACTATGTATGCTGGACACAGCAGGAAAGCTCTATGAAAAGTTGCTGCAGAATCGCCTGTTAAAAGCATTACAGGACGCGAGAGACCTCTCCGATAGACAGTACAGATTTCGGAAGGGGAGATCGACGATAGGAGCAGTGGAGAAAGTGGTGGAGGCAGTTTTTGGCACCAGAAACGTATGCCACGGAGCTAGGCCACTTGCCCTGCTGGTGACCTTGGACGTAAAGAATGTCTTCAACTCAGCCAGATGGAAGGACATACTGCGTGAGCTCGAGCACGCGTTTAAGATACCGGACTATCTCTTACGTATACTAAGAGATTATTTGAATGACCGCTATCTGACGTACGCAACGTCGGACGGGGAAAGACGTAAGAAGATAACATCAGGAGCCTTCCAGGGATCAATCCTGGGACCCGATCTTTGGAATGTGGCATACGACGGTCTGCTCCGCGAGGAAATGCCAGAAGGGACGTTCCTGGTCGGGTACGCCGACGATGTAGCCGTATTCATAATCGAACGCACTACTGAGCTCATCCAAATGCGACTGAACCAGGTGATGCACAGGGTGGGGCCATGGATGGAAAGACATGGACTCGAACTCGCGACTAAGAAAACGGAGATGATCCTACTGACAAGAAAAGAAATTGACACCGTCATCCCTCTAAACGTGCAAGAAGAGGAGATTTGGACCAAGGAAGCAGTCAAATATCTCGGGGTGACGTTAGATAGGAAGTTAACGTACTGGGATCACCTCAGGCAAGCAGCAGACAAGGCTGCAAGAAGAGTCAAGGCATTAAGTAAGATCACGCCAAATGTTAGAGGCCCAAAACCTGGAAAACGCAGGTTACTAATGTCAACTGCCTAGTCCATTATACTGTACGGGGCAGAGATGTGGGGAGAGGAACTCAAGGTCGAAAGAAAGAGGACGCAGATCGGCCAGGTCCAAAGGGTAGGAGCTCTAAGGGTCGCTTGCGCCTATCGCACGGTCTCGGAAGATGCGATAATGGTAATAGCAGGCGCAATACCCATTGACCTATTAGCAAGAGAAAGACGGTTACGACACGTATCACAACAGCGACAACGACGCACAGAAGCCGCAAGAGAGGCCCGCGACAGTACGTGGGACCTCTGGCAACAAAAGTGGATAGAAAGCCGCAAAGGGAGATGGACAGCCCGACTCATAAAAAGCGTCAAGGAATGGACGGAGCGACAACACGGAGAGGTTTACTTTTACTTCACCCAACTCCTGTCCAACCATGGCTACTATCAGGCATATCTTTATAAGATGGGCAAAACAAGAACGTCAAACTGCAGCTACTGCGGTTTTGAAAAGGACGACGCGGAACACTCGTTTTTCGGCTGAACTCAGTGGTTGGAGAAGAGACAAGAGCTGGAAGTAAGGTTCGGAACATTTAACGCTGACAATGCCGTAGACAAAATGCTACAAAAGCAGGAAAACTGGACTGCTGTAGCAAACTACGTACACACCGTCCTTCGGAAATAAAAGGAGGACAGATGCTTAGAAGGTTAATGGGAACCACGTAATGCCCTATCAAGAGCGTAAAGACAACAGACACGATGGATAATAAAGACAGAAGGAAGCTCTAATCGCGGGCTAAGCCTCAGTGGCCCCGGCACGAAGTTTTTATGCGAAGGCGGTTCCCGAGCCGGGAGTCCCCCGGAGTAAGGTCTTGCCAGTTTAGTGAGTATTCAGCCTTCGTCACAGAAGATCTGCGAGTCCCACACAGAGGAAGGGTTCGTGCGCCCTCCTATCGTGCGTAAATGCATTCTGGACGACCTCGGAAAAAAAAATAATAATAATAAAATAGATAGAATATCGAATGCGCTAGTCATAAATATAAACCCAAAATTGTAGAATGTTTATCGGTGGAAAGATAGCCTGTCTTAACCTAAGTAAATGTAATATATTCTTTTTTTGAAACTCAGGTAAATGAATTTTTTCTCTTAAATTTTTTACACTTTCTGTGAATGTGAGATACCTTTATTATGGGTTAACACACACAAAAATTTCTTTTTGTGTTGCAACTAATATCTGAAGATTCTGTAATAAAAGGGAACAATTGTGGTCGTATTTTTTTCGTTTCATCGGGTTTTGAGTTACAACGATTTTAAAATATATTTCTATTTTCGTTGTTTTATTTTTTAATATTAAAAATTTTTAAAATATATTTTTTATATATTTTTTTCTATAATTGTAAAATAAGTTGTATTATTTTATTCTTATTGGAAATATAAAGTAAATAAAGTTGTTTTTTTTTGTCACGTGTCTAGTTTCTCTTATTTAAAAACTTTTCTATTTTATTGAAAAATTAGTATAAATTTTCTAAATACGGAAACATTATAATTAAAAAACATGTCTTTGGATATTTATAAGAAAAGTATTTTACAATGTTGTTTAATTTTCTTTCTCTGATATATTTGATAATCATTTCATTTTTTTGTAAAATATTGCAGACAATACAATTATTATATTCTATATATTTCATAATTGTTAATTATTATATTTGCGAAATAAATAATAATTTAATATTAATTTTTTAATAAAATAGAAACATTTTTAAATAGAAAAGAAATGACACGTTTGGTAAAATAAAAACAGACCACGCACCTTCTTTCTTTATTTCGACCTTTCGTTCGTTTGGACCTTATACTTTTGTCACATACCTACGTGCTTATTTCTGTTTATTCTTCTACCCTTCTATCGCTCCTACCTACAAACATTTCGAGTATCGGAAGAATACGTGCCCACGCTTTGTAGTGTGCAGTCGCACACAAACGTACACATATACAACCAGGAGCGATAACTACAAAGCATAGCATAAAGAGGAGACCGAGAATAGGAAAATCTGTATAACCATATTCCGTCTCTCTCTCTCAGGCTCAATCCTATATGTTTGTCTCTCTTTCTCTCGTTATTTAGTATAGCAGCCGCTACATAGCTGCGTTTCCGTTTATTTACTTTTCAGATCACTCTATTCCAAAAAAGTTTCCACTTCAATAATCATCTAATAAATACGCAACTTAATTGTGCTATTCTTGCTCGTTATGCAAATTTATATATTTTTTTTTAAATAATTGGCTTTTCATTGACATACAAATAAATTTAATATTCATAATTTATGCGAAAAATTATAGGTTAAAAAGAGTTCTAATTTTTGCGACGTCATTTAACGATTATGCATTGGGCAAATATACATATATATATATATTTGTTATACTGCATATGGTATAGCAATATCATAATGTACTATACCATATGTTTAGTACCATAATGTACAAAATCTATTAATAATATATATGTTACGACCAAATTCCTCAATTAAGAGTCCTCTGGTAATTAGTTGCTGGGGATGAGGAAGAATGGATTAGAATAAAATTAATCAAACACGTTGTTGAGCAAAACATAGAAACAATGCCTTTTTTATTGGCTCGTCAGGGAAAAGCCTTGCGGCCTATGAACTTTGGATGATATTTAATTATAACAATGATGGTCCCCCACGTGGTGATACCACGTGGGAAAATACCATCGATGTGAAATGTATATAATGGAAAGATCTCACCTTTCGCTAGTTTCGCTTACGTACTTTAACTAATTTATCTTAACTCCTTTGATTAAGATATATATTCACAAGCGTCCAGTAATGGAATGAAAGAATGTCCTTTTGTACAGGCCAAGCAGGGCGTACGCACTAGGAGTGAGAAGTGGGGATGCGAGAGGTTGGAGTAGCTAGAGAAGCGCTTCGATAGTTACTGGTAGTTGATCGATGCTCACAATGAGTATCGATGTAGAATCCTAATCGATGGAAGCGGACGCACGCGAATTATGAATTCTGCTAATTACCGTATGATCCTTTCGGATCGTACAGATTGGATTTGCATTTTCCATGTGTAGCAGTTCTCCTTGTTTAAGGATTCGATCCAATCTTTTATTCATTACTACATCCAATTTAATAGCTAAGGGTTTTATGCCTCAAAACTATTCCCTGACGAGCTAATAATTTTATTGGTTCCGTCACATGATTTAATTCTCATTTTATTTCATCCCTTTCTCTTTCTTGTCAATAGATTATTATAATCAACTAAGGATTCCACGTTGGAAAATTTTGTACAGATACTTGAAATTCTTTACACTCAAAATAAGATTGCTTCTTGTCAGACATTTAGTTAGAAGAAAGTTGGGGAGTTTTTAGTAGACAGTGATACAAAAACGTGGGAAGTACTAGTGTTTAATATCATTCGTAACAATGTAAAGTGTGAAACAGTTTTTATTTAATTTAAATAAACCTAATCCTATGTATAGTTTAATATATTTCACGGAATTTGATCTAAAAAGCTGGATATATCGTAGAAATTATTTTAATAATTTAATTTCTTCTATCATATTTTCGTTTAGAAATAAAGATCACCGTAGATATATGTACAAAGTGTGTATCTACAAATTCAATAAAGGAACGAATAGATAAAAAAACCCGTTGACGTATAATTTTTATACGTAATAGTTGTATCAACTTTGTAAAGATAACCATTCTATAAATGCGTAATAGAAATTCGTTATGTATCTTCATTAAGGAAATTTATCATGTTTGTCTGAATACTCTTAATTTCTAATATAGATAAAATTGTATCGAAGTTGATAATGAATGAAAATATCTTAAAAAAGTAGAGACTTTTACGATTACATTTAAAGATTAAGCATCATAACATGTAGCTAATAATTTCTCAACTTTATTACTTCGTTTTTGGAAGCTGTTCATTTTACGTTCCAACAATCTAGCGATTAAGAACGTTTTTTCTAAGTGCGCAAGAAATAATAGCTATTATAAATCAGAAAAAATATAATTCTTGTAAGTACTATAATATTGTGGGAGTAGGAGCGTCTGTTGTATGTGTGTGTGCGTGTGCGGCGTGAAKAARCTTCAAGGGTACGTTGCCTGGTAGCATAAACAGGGGCAAGTTCGTGGCGTTTTGAGTCGTAGCCATGGGTGAGCGTTCCCTGGCAGCGYAAACTRAGACAAACTGGTTGCCTGGCGAGATGTTGCCACGGGAGTATCGCCTAGCAGCCAAAAAAAGGGGGCTTTAATATATAAAGGGTGAGCAAGAGAACAAGGGAGAGATTAAGAGAGGACCATACGTGCGTACGTAGGTGTAATCGAGTGCGGTAAAAGAGCGTTTAATAAGTTGACGATTTGCGAGATAATTTGAGCGAGAGTGTTTTCGGGAAAGTAGTTTAGTGCGTTCCTTTACTTTTGGTGTGTTTATTCTTGTTAACGTTTTGTTTTGTGTTCATTAAAGTGTTTTTCCTTAAACTTCTGTGTGGTACCGGTTTTCTCGGGGAATTCGGATATCCTTAGCTGGATACATAATAAGTGTTTTAACTACAATATTATGTTCTTTCTATTTCAATAATTATGTATATACTAAGGGTTTGTGTTTGTGTTTACAAATATAATGTAAGAAACAAGTAATAGAACGGATTTTTCGTGCATTTTTTAAAGTTTATAGATTATGGTTTTTTAAATCACTAAAAATTTGTTTGAAAAATGTTTCATCTTTGACAACTATACCAAGTAGGTAAAATTTCACTTGCCACATTTATATTAAATAACTCTAATTTTGCCTACATTTCAGATAGAATGATGCTCACTTTCTTGTCAAGATCATTTTTATTTCTACTTTTATTACATTGTGTTATAGGGTTTAGAAGAGTCGAAAAGTCTTAAATTTTATTCGTGAACAAAAAGAATAACTGATAGTTGGAAAATTGTATCATTTTTAAGTTGACAATTGTAAGAAGTATTAAAATATTTTTTTAAGAAGTTTATAAAATATTTATTATATTTATTAAAAAATATCTACTAAAATAAAGTTCTTTTTATTTGTAAAAGTTGTCACTTAATACTAACTTATTACAAATAATGCAGAACATTTGCTTGATAAACTAATGAAAACAAGTAAAAAATATTATCCAACTTACAAGTTTAAGATATTCAGTTCTTTGAAGTACTCTTACTTAATCTCGAAGATATTTAAGTTTATTTCTATAAAAAATATTATAATTCTAATCATCAATATACGAAGTAAGCGTCTCTTTATTTTATTTTAATTTTTTAAGTATGGACAAGCAAAAAGTGATGCATTTCTCTCGATCAAAAATATTCATATTCGAATATTTTTTGAACTAGCACTAAAAATGTAAACTGCTTTAAACAAAGCAAGGCAAAACCATTTGTGTATCTCTTCATTACTAAATATTTAAATAATTCTTTATTTTTCTGCATTTCATTATATGTAATACAAATTTTATAAATAATAATAATTAAAAAGTTTCGCGGTAGATTCATAAAAATAAAATTGGATTTTTCCAATGGTTAAAAGTTAATTAAAAAAATTGATTTATATGAGTAAAAAGATATACATTTTTTTCATACGAAAAAAAAACATCAATATATTGCACAAAAAATATTTTATAAATCTCTTTGTTCCCGTCTTTTCTGTGGATTACTAAAGAGCTATGGTTAGAAATTTAAAATACTACACAAAATTTTATAAACAATATATTTAAAAGAATGGTTCTTAATAATAAAATAAAGTAATACGTTGTATAAAATGCCTTTAATTGTACGTGTCTTTAAAAGACTCCCGGTTTTTTCTTCTTCTTTTGACGCTGTCAAAGTTGGACGCTGTTGAAGTTGGTGCCGAAGGTCATAGATCAAAATGCGGTGGTAGTGACAAGGTCGGTGTTGATTGGTTTGTATCATCTAATAGTGTTATTATCTTAACTTTGAAACTAACTGATGGTCATATATCCGGTGGAATTGAATGTCACGGAAGCAAATGCAGCGGAAACATCGGTGTTGGTGTTAAAAGGTTAAAAGATGAAAACAACAACGTTGTACCAGTTTTCATACTAATTCCTAGACCCGTCAATGAAGAAGGTTACGGTGAAGCTTACAGATACAGAGGACACGGTGGAAAACTACCAATTATACCGATCAAAGCTAAAGGACCTAAAGTAATCGATCCTAAATTGTATGAAGCAGATAAAAAAGGTACTTTTGATTCCTTCAGAGGTAATATACCTATTATTCCGGTTGTACCAAACGTGCCACGTTTAGTCGATTCCAATCTTATGACATTAATGAAGATTTTGCTGATAAACTTGTTTATCTATGATAAAGAGATCATCTTAGAAAAAGTCCCGCAAGATTCCAAAGACTACCAAATAAAGAAATAATTCCACAAACAATCAGTGAGGAGGAGGATATACCAAAAAATGTTTATATTACGCAAATTAGCCCTACCACTGCATGCTTCCATATTAGCGTAGGTGGTAAGGTCAATTGCAAGAGATCCAATGCCAGGGCTACGTTAACATTAAAAGTGGTAATCGTAAGGTAATCGTATATCGAGATATGGCTGGAGAATAAATTCAAGAAATTTACAGAGCTAATTTGACGTCTTACAAACAGAAAGAAAAGGATGAATCCTTTGATCTTATCTTTGAATTATCACAAATCTTTTAAATAATGTAGTAATAATATTTTGTTAATTTCATTTTGTTAATTTATACTGACACCACTTACCAAGCTTGTAATTGGTCTTCGAAATCTTCGCTAAACATTGGAAACATTTTTGACTGTAACTACAAACAAAGACAATCCATCTTTCTTTTTTTTTGGAAGTGAAAACTTTTTTAGAATAGGTGTGATTTGAGAAAAGCATGTGTGCAGATCATAAGTGTTCGAAGTGAAACCTTCAAAAAAAAAGTTTTGAGAAAATGAGACGAATTAAGAATATCAGGTGTAGTATAGTTGTAGGGTTTATTTGTTATATTATTATTACTATATTATTATTATATTATTATTATCACATTCAAAAGTTATATTACGTTTAATTGACATATATATAATACATAACATATTACATAACAAATATAATATTCCTTAGGGCTGTTGGCTCATTCGCTACTTAGAGTTTACTATTGTAACTAATGAATTATATCCTTAGAAACCGCTCAGTACAGCGCGCCTTACGGCACCTTCGTACTTTTTAGTTCATATCTTCTAAACGAATCGAGATACCATTAAAATTTTTTTTGCATAATATTTCAACACTACAAGCTATTTTTTAAGTTACAAATAGGAGAAATAAAAACATGCGATGTTTAATAAATTCACATTTTTAATGTTAACTTCCTGGTTACTAGACGAAAAAAAGTTCAATTTCAAATTTTTATTTACTTCCAAGAAAATTAATTTATACTCTCTAATAAAAACGACTTATTTCCTATATAGTCCATGAGATTGACTCTTTTAATAGTATTCGAAAAATCTACTTCTTATATTTTGTCAATTCTTTGAAGACGCATAAATTGGTAACTAAGGTAAAAAAAAATGATGTATAGTTATTGAGGTCCTATAGAAGTAAAATAGAGATAATTATGAATAAAATCCACGACCTCACATTTTTTTCGTTGTTCGCTTTACGTGCAATGCCCCATATTAGAGATATATTAGAACTTAACCCCTATATATATATTAGGAGTACAAATAAGTTTCCGCCGTTTTGAGAGAGATGGCATGGCATTAGGCTTACGTTATAATTCGCATATGATAACCGGCTTGAAAATTAGGTTGCTCACTCAAAAGCAACATAACCCTATCATATTATTAGCTTCGTATTAGCATTATATATATTTTTTTAATCCTAAAATGTCTAAATGTGAGCCAAATAAGCGTCATTTGCGGGAACTTTTAATTTACTTCTTTAATTTAAAAAAATCTGCAGCTGAAGCGCATCGATTGCTTGTAGAAGCATATAATAAGTCTGCCTTGAGTGAAAGAACATGTCGTGAGTGGTTTAAAAAGTTTAAAAATGGTGATTTAGACGTAAAAGAAAAAGATCGCAGCGGAATGCCAAAAATTTACGAGGATGCAGAATTGGAGGAATTATTGGAGATTAAGATTCGTCTCAAACACAAAAGGAACTTTCACTTACTTTAAAAGTCACTCCGCAAGCAGTCTTACATCGTTTAAAATCGTTAGGAGTGATTCATAAACAAGGTAATTGGGTTTCATACGAATTAAAGACGAGAGATGTTGATGAATCCGAACGCTGCCTGAAAGATGGGAAAACGTAGTTGCTAGTGATAGACAATACTTCGGTTAAATTTAGACTACCGTTCTTTCGCAATAAATATTCTTTTTTTAACAAAAGAACGGCGGAAACTTATTTGTACTCCTAATATATAAAATAAATATTAAAACCGAATCTATATATAATACAATCTTTAATATATATTATAATATAACCTATATTATACTTTTTAATAATATAAACTGAGAACGGTATAATTATTAATAATAAATAAATAAATAAATAAATAAATCAATATTAGGGTGGGTCAAAAAAATGACTTTTTTTTTTTAAGTGCCACGCAAAAATGGGTTCCTAGACACCTTAAAAAAATTCTCACCCAATATGAGCTCTTAATTTTAATAGGAAGATCCTCCGCATAGCAGTTTTTTATTTTTTTTTTCAGTCCAATAGATTAAAATTCATACCTCATTATTTATTGATTGTACAAAAAAATGTTTAAAACGAATTTTGTAGGAAATTTAATGCTCTACAAAAACTGTATTATATACTTTTTCCGTAAACCTCACTATTTGAATGATATTGAAGATTTAAATTTGATGATTTTTAGATAAATCTCATTTTTGCTTATGAATTTTATAACTCCACAATAAATGACTATTACAAAGTGCACAATACAAATTTTTGTAGGAAATTATCTGCTCTATAAAAATGGTTTCTTATGTTTTGGCGATTAAATTAAGCGTTCAAAAGATATTCATCATCAAACTTTCATGCGTACTGATTTTTGTCTCTGAATATCTTTTGAACGCNTTTCAAAGTTTACCTACAATAGAAATACCCACCTTCTCTGGCAAATATGAAGAGTGGTCTAACTTTAGAGATAATAACAAGACAGGTACTGTAACAAGTCTTCATGTTACTGAAGTAGTACCACTTAACGAATTAGTGAAACAGTTTTGGGAAGTAGAGGAAATTCAAAATCCTTCAGAATACTTAACTAATGAGGAAAAGGAGTGTGAAAAGATCTTTAAAGACACTCATCTTATTACAGACTCTGGCAGATTCAGTGTTAAATTACCTTTTAAAGCTTCAACTGATTCACTACATGCCGAGTCGCAGAAAAGCTATCAATTAGCTAAAAATATGTTACTTAGAATGGARACTCGTTTCAATTCAAATGTAAAATTGAAATCTCCTTATAGCTCATTTTTGAAAGAGTACCTTGACCTCAATCATATGAGTTTAGTTATTTCAGATATTTCAGTACCCCGTTGGTACTTACCACATCATGGGGTTATAAAGGAAGCCAGTACTACCACAAAGCTTCRGGTAGTCTTTAATGGCTCAGCCACTGTTGGCAAAAACACATCTCTCAACGCTGTTTTACATGCAGGACAGAATCTGCTGCCCAACATTTTCGATTTAATTTTAAAATGGAGARACTATAGATTCGTCTTTATTGCTGATATTCAAAAGATGTTCCGACAAATTTTAATTCAGCTTTCAGATAGACCATATCAATCCATACTTTGGCGGGAAAATCCTCAAGAAAATATTATTTTTCCAGATTTAAATGTGTTCCAAAAGATAGTATGCTTCAGGTTGTTAAAATATAAATATAAATCACGAGATGAAATCCAACGCAATGTTGAGAATTTGCTTGCTAAATTAAAATTAAGTGAAAAACGAAATTGTCTTCCCACCAAATTGTCTGGTTGTCAAAAGAGACGTGTTTGTCTKRGATTGGCACTCATTGGTGATGCTAGTGCATTCGGTAGAAAGAATATAGCAGATTATCATAATCATGTAGTTGTATCTGCTGAATTTAATAGCACGAATACTTCAGAGATAACTGTCAATGGTTTATATTCTGGAACGATGATGCACAGTTTACCCCTGACTATGAATATTTWGTCAAATATCATCCTTCGTAATATAACTGGGGACAACAAATATTCCATCGAAATATCTAAACAACAATTACTCAATTCAATTTCTTCGTATGAAATGGAACCACTTTCACGAGTTTCAACAMTTTGTTCCGTTTTATTTCTCAATTTAGCACTATTTGTTATTCATTCGTTACAAGAATCTTCTAATAAAGTTAAWCAGTTACAACGAATGACTGGAGTTACGTCTGTGTCGTATTGGCTCACCATGTTTCTTTTCGATTTTCTAATTTGCTTAATATCCTCATTATTTATTACACTAGGATTTTGCATAAGGGATTTTATATTAGACATACGTTTATATCGTCAAACAGAAATATTATTAACAATATTATTGCTAGTAATCGTTGGTTTMAACTTTATATTTATATCATACATATTTAGTTTCTTTAACAAATCTAGAAGTACTGTAATAACTATTTTAAGTATTACACCTATTGGAATTGCTTTCATACAATATGTGGTATTTACAATACTACAAGATTATGAAACGATGAAAATGATTTTACAACGATTATCCTTTTTAATGCCATATATAAGTTTCTTCCACGRGGAATTTTTATTCCTAACCGTGGCTGTAACAAATGCAAATTGTCGACGTTAATCAAGMAAAATTTTACAGCAAYAGTGTAAAAATGGAATTTATACTCCATGTTGCGACATGAAYTGTGTAGATGGTGTTTGTAATAAGCCTATGCCATATATTGGAAATTTTGAAARGGCCATTAGGTCGCATCATAAAGGTATGGACAGTTACGGATGGACTTGTGCGAGTTGTGAGAGTGAAAACGGCAACTACAGAATTAGATAGACCAATTACAAAGTTAGTATTGCTTTTGCATAATGATGATTTAATTAATAATTTTGATGATGCGTTGAAACGTGAGTCTGACATTAATATTAAGTAAAAATTTAGTAAACCAATTATTGTAAAATGTTTACCTAAGAAAAGGAAAATCGTC
>NW_015149098.1:473254-488650 GCF_001465965.1 Polistes dominula
ATTGCCGAGCTATTAGACGTACTATCAAACATTTTGTGGTCCTTCGAGCCGGATTCACTTTCTATTCTAATTTTACATTCTCTCAGCCCTAAATACTATACAAAATTAGAATAATTCATCTGATTTCTCCTAACTAAAAAAATAAAACTAAGTACATTCATAATTTTAAAATTGCTGGAATTGATATCTAAAATACAAAGCAAAATTAAGTAAAAAAAATAAAAATAATGCTTTCTCCTGAAAATTAAGATACTGAATTTCGCGACTTTTATAAAATGATTTTAATAATTTTAATGTTGATTAGAAAGCTAATAATTTGGGTTAAATTTATTTGCAACATTTATTTTAATTAGTATATAACAATTATTTGACTAGAGTTTGATTATAAGTATAGAATATAAGTGTACTAATTCACGGTTTTCTTTTCAAATTATGCAGTATACTTACATTTTGACTAGCTGTTAAAATAGAAAAATTTGTATATATTGCATGTGTGCATATTTTCTGAAACGTCAAAAAATTTTACTATCAGTGTTTTTTCATTCAAATATAGATAATTATGTCAAGAAGTATTAAATCATTTTTATTTATTTATTATATATAAATAAAATAGAAAATACGAATTTAATTTTGAAAGAATATGTTTTAATTTATATATAATAACCAAAATATAGTTATTTCTTTTAACAGATAAGTTTTGCATATAGTTCTTGAACCTTGAACTATTTATTGATAATAGGTGTGATAGCGCACACGACGATATGCGGCCCTTGCCATGCAAATAGAGGATTGCGTATTAATTATTATTAGTGCGCAAATCTAACGCTTCTATGCTTCTTTTATTAGGCTACATTTCGTTTGTTCTTAGTTTATATTGATCGTCGCTGAAGCAATACGTTGAGAATATCGTTTACTTTGTTTCTATATACTACTGCGTTTAACCTGCTAATATAGGTTATATGAAAAGAATATTGTTTTTTAGTAGCTAATTTTCTTTTAACTCAATTATCTTTCTATTTTAAAAGTGTTTAGACGTTTTATATATTCTGCCTTGTAAATGCACACAGATACTTAGTTAATACCAAGCTTGTTACAAGTCCAGACAAAGGAGAAACTTTTAGGGCAAGGATAGCAACCTACCCTCAGTAAAGATAAACCTGCTTCCATAACTAGCAAATAATCATCAAAAAGGATGAAAAACATCCATGACGATACTACGAGCTATATAGGAAAATGTAAAAAATGAAGAATAAAATAAAAAACCGAAGAATTGAATGATGGAACAAAAAATTCATAAACAATAAAGACCAAGAAATACTACAAAAAATAAGAAAAAAAAAACAAAAAGATATTTGTGATCTCACGAAAACGATTAAAAAAAATCATGTGTACAGATCACACGTGTTAGAAGTAAAACCTTCCCAAAACTAATTTTTCAGAGAATAATACGAATGCACAGTAGCAAGAGTAAGAAAATTGTAGGATTTATTTTATATAATATTATAACCATATATAGCAAAGGGCACTGGTATGATCTCTGAGTAGAATAGAAGATAACGACTACACTTTTCCAAAATCAAACAATAAAAATGGAATGGTGAATGCGATAGTTATAGATAGAAATAGGAATTGTAAAATGTTTGTCGACGATAAGATAAGCCGACATAATCTAAGTAAATATTACATATACTTTTATTTAACTCAGTTAGATGATAGTCTTTCTGTGAATTAAAGATATCTTTATAATGGATTAAAACACATAAGTATTTATTGGTGTTGCAACTAATACCTTTAGATGCTTGAAAAAGAACAGAACAATTTTGGTCGTAATTTTATCGTTTCATTGGGTTTTGAATTTGGAATATTTTTAAATCTATTTCTTATTTCCATTGTTTTATTTTATAATTTTTAAAATTGAAAAAAACTTTTTTAAATATATTCTCAAAATAAGTTATATTATTGTATTTTTATTGGAAATATAATAGCAAAAAAGGATTATTTTTTTGTGTTACGCGCCTGTCCAGTTTCTTCTGTTTAAAATCTTTTCTAATTTATTGAAAAATTAGTATTAAATTCTTTATTTCGCAAATATTATAATAAATAAATGTTATGGCCGAAATTCCTCAATTAAGAGTCCTCTAGCAATTTGTAACTGCTATGAAGTGGAGAATAAAGGGTTAGGTTAAGGTGTAAAATAAAACACGTGATTGAGCCAATCAAAGAAACAATGCCTTTTTTTATTGGCTCGTAATGGAAAAGCCTTGCGGCATAAAAACACTGGATGATATTTGATTAAACAATAAAAGTGCACCACGTGGTGTTACCACGTGGGAAAATACCGTCGATGTGAAATATATGTAAGATTCGTGAAAAAAAACTGGACCGCTGGACTGACTGGACCGGGACTCGAACCACGGATCTTTCGCTTTCCGGGCGACTGCTCTTTAACCAATTGAGCTATCCAGGGCCCACCGACCAGTTCCCTTCCACGAATGCTTATCAAGTTTTGGCATGGAGGCGTTCGTCCCACATATATATATATTGGAAAGATCTCACCTCTCGAACTCCTCAAGTATAGCGATCACAACCTTAAGGGTTGTGATGTTGAATGGGCTCATTTCCACGAGTCTTGAAGATTACGATATTCTCTTCGTTGTCCTTTCTGAATTCTTAAAGNGCGCGCATATTTGAATATTACATTAAGGTTAGATGAAATTGAGGATTACTTTCTTATTCCTTTTTTAACAAATACAAATCATGAAATTAAACGCAACAACAGCTTCTTTATCGGTACTGTTGCCTAAAAGAAATAAAATTTTATCAAGTTACATATTGTCTATAAAATTGTCAAATAAATGAATAGACAACGAGTTTTACATTTTACATGCCATAAAGTGTGTATAGAGAAATAGATAAATTATATTTATTAATTACCGGCTTCAGAGCATTTTCGAATCGTAGTAACAATTGGAAGAGGAATGGGTTCATTTGTGCGTTTTAGTCGATTCATTAATTGAAATAATTCATTTGGAAGAAATTTGGAATCACGGAACTGTAATTACAATATATCTGTATAATAGAAAATAATATAAATTTATATCTAAGTAATTATATTACAATATTTACCACGCCATGTATTTTAAATATGCACGCTGTGACAGTTCTTATTTTTTTTACCATTTCTGGCGGATAGTTAATCGTATCTTCATCGAAAGCTGCTTCATTTAGTTCCAGAAAGGTTTCTAATTTAATTCAAATATTAAAAAGTCTTTTGATTTCATAAAAAAAAAAAACAATTATTAATACACAACATTTCTCTTACCAAAATCTACGCGTCCTTTATTTAAACATAATTGGAAATCCTTTCTTGATGAACATATATCCATTGCCATTGCTGAGACTCTATCATCTGGAATAGCTGCTTGCTGAAAAATGTCTTTTAAAGTACATTTAGTTCAAAACATCATTGATTAATTTTGAATATATATATATATATATATATATATATATATATATATATATATATATATATATACAGCATAAGCAAATATTAGAAAAAAAGCACAGAACAGGATACTCTTCATGATATCAAACAGTATTTTAACAATACGTTTTGGTATAAAATAATATGCATATGCTTTGATTAATGTTTTACTAGTTAATGATGCTTTACTAACGTATTCTAAGCTTATATACTCCCTATAGATACGCAAACAGTCAAAGGTCGTAACATAAGACTCTAAAGTGATATTAAAAACTTTACATTATGACATATTAAAAAGATCAAGAAAGCACGTTGTTTTGTTGATAGATATTTGTGAGCTTATAAGTTTTAAGAAATATTAGTAAACTATTTGAAAAACATCTTGAGAAAGAGAAATTTTGTAGTTTTTCTAAGCGCATACAACGAATAAATGTGCGAAAATAAAAGGTCGTTAAAGTTAATCTGTGCAAAAACAAAAATATTTTATAAAAATTACTTTAAAAAAAAAAATTGATCAAAGTTTATACTTTTTTTGTTTTATATAAATAAATCTTAAACAGAAAGATAAAATTTACAAAATAATCATTTTCAACAAATATAACTAATTTATAAAAAATAAAATTTGTTCAGGATTGACATATATTGTTAAGAGACCCCCCTTTTGGGCTTTGTAACAAGTGTGAGTGTGTCTGTAGTGGTATTGTCACTACAGNAATTTTAATAGGAAGATCCTCCGCATAGCAGTTTTTTATTTTTTTTTTCAGTCCAATAGATTAAAATTCATACCTCATTATTTATTGATTGTACAAAAAAATGTTTAAAACGAATTTTGTAGGAAATTTAATGCTCTACAAAAACTGTATTATATACTTTTTCCGTAAACCTCACTATTTGAATGATATTGAAGATTTAAATTTGATGATTTTTAGATAAATCTCATTTTTGCTTATGAATTTTATAACTCCACAATAAATGACTATTACAAAGTGCACAATACAAATTTTTGTAGGAAATTATCTGCTCTATAAAAATGGTTTCTTATGTTTTGGCGATTAAATTAAGCGTTCAAAAGATATTCATCATCAAACTTTCATGCGTACTGATTTTTGTCTCTGAATATCTTTTGAACGCTTAATTTAATCACCAAAACATAAGACATTATTTTTCTAGAGCAGTTAATTTCCTACAAAAATCTGTATTGTGTACTTTTTAATAGTCATCCATTTGAATGATATTGAAGATTTAAATCTGGTGATTTTTAGAAAAATTTCATTTTTGTTTATGAATTTTATAACTCGACAATAAATGACTATAATATATATATATATATTTATATATATATATTGATGTAGAACTAAGTTCAGCAGTTGGGAAAAAAACAAGCAAAAAAAATATCATGTTTAGAGATTAAACGTGTTAGAAGTGATAGAAGTGAGACCTTCAAAAAACTAAGCTTAGAGAGAATGAGACACTTTCAGAATATCAGGAGTAGAATAATTGTAGGGTTTATCTGGTATAAAATTATTAGTATTATAATATTATTATAATATTGTTAACACAAATGATATTTTCTGTTATTATATTTCCAATAAAAATACAGTAATATAACTTTTTTTTTTAAATATAGAAAAAAAAATTGAAGAAAATTTAAAAAATTGTGAATTAAAACAAAGAAAATTAAAATTAGATTTTAAAATCGTTGTAATTCAAAACTCGATGAAATGAAAAAAATACGACCAAAATTGTTCCGTTCTTTTTCAAGCAGCTGAAGGTATTAGTTGTAACTAAAAAAATACTTATGTGTTTGCTTACCCATGAAAAGGAAATTTCAAATTCACAAAAAGGCTATCATCTACCTGAGTTACAAAACAGGATATATTATATTTACATAAGTTAGGAAAGCGTATCTTTCAATCGTAAAGCACTCTACAAATTTTTTATCTATCTATGACATTCAGCATTCTATGTTTATTGATACAATTTGGAAAGAGATAGTTTTTGTCAGGTATTCCCATCCTAAGATCATACCGGTGCCCTTTGGTAACAATACATATATGTGGTAACAATATTACAATAAATAAATCCTACAATTATCTTACCCTTGCTACTATGCATACGTCTCATTCTCTCTAGGCTTAGTTTTCATAAGGTTTTACTTCTAATTTCATGTCTGTACACTTGTCCCGAATATATGTTCACAGCTTTAGTTATATAGCATTATTTGTTTGTTTGTGGGAGGCTTAAAGGTTAAAAGTGTTTTGCTTGCTCGGCAATTTCCTGCTGTCAACATATTAGGTGGTTCAGAAAGTCGTTTCGTTTTTTGTTGACGCAATAATGGCATTACTTGATGCAAACCAACAAATAGTAACACATGAGATTGATGAGAGGTTAAATTTATCAAATTTAACTATTTATGACTACTTGAAAGGTTTAGGTTTAACCTCGAAGCAAAAATTATCTTAATGTTTACAAAAGAAAAACGAAACGACTTTCCGAATCACCTAATACATAGGTCAAAGATTTTGTATCAAATTTGGTGTGAAAAATAGTATCAAGTGCTCTATAAACTTCAAATGTTGACACTACTTAACGGGGAGTCTACTTTATTTCAGAAAAATCTTTATATGTGGTACAAAATATTCCGAGAAGGCCGAGAAGACATCAGTCGTCACTGGACGCCTGAGCACGTCAACAACTGATGAGAACGTTAAAAAAGTGAAGAAAAAATTTTTGGAAAATCGTTGAATTACTATTAGAGAAGCTTGCGTGAAGCAATACGAAAAAAACGTCCGGAAGATGGGAAAAACCAGTCATGGTTATTGCATAACGATAATGCACCTGCTCATTCATCGTTGCATGTAAAAGAATTTTTGGACAAAATAAAACCACAATCATTCTTTAGCAATCGTATTCACCGGATCTGACCTCCTGCGACTTTYTYTTGTAYCCAAACCTCAAGATAYCGCTGAAAGRACAGCATTTTGCAWCGATTGAGGAAATAAARACCGCATCACTGGATGAGCTCAAAGCTATACCAAAAAGTGCTTATCAGAAGTGCTTTGACGATTAGAAAAAGCGTTAGCACAAGGGAATAGTATCTAAAAGGGGATTACTTTAAAGCGGAAAATATAAATATTAATGAATAAATAAATATTTTTTGATAAGAATAAAAATTTACATTACTTTTTGATCACACCTTGTAACTTGCCGATAACACACGACTGGACATAGCTGCAAGCGTAACTGTTTTAAATCAATACAACAAGACGCCTAGTATGGAAGATTGAAATGAAGTGAAAAGGATCTCCCGCTACCTGAACGAAACAAAAGGCGCCGAGCTACGTTTAGAAAACGGGGACGTCGCAGCAAAACTTATCAAATATGCGAATACGGACTGGGCAAAAAATCGTATTGATAAAAACTCTTTAGCAGATATTTATTCCAATATTTCTGATCACCAGTCAGTTTGCTTGCTAAAAGCAATCATGTTTGTCAACATCATCGACAGAGGCCGAATACATTCCCCTTAACCCTTTCGCTACGGGGCGGATATCCGCCGCGGTACTCCCGCAGTACGGCGCGCTACACCGAAACAGTGCACGGTGCACGCAACCGATCGCAGCGGTCGCATCAACGCCTTATTGTAACCTNCTTTCTGAATTCTTAAAGCCTCTATAATCCTTCAAGATGTGTAGTCGTAGGCGTCCGGTAAAGAAATAGGATGAATGTCCCTTTGTACTGGCCAAGCAGGGCGTATGTACTAGGGGATTGAGAAGTGGGGATGCGAGAGGTGGGGGTAGCTAGAGAAGCGCCTCGATAGTTACTGGTAGTTGATCGATGCTCGCAATGAGTATCAATCTAGCATCCTATTCGATGGAAGCAGACGCGCGCGAATTTCGAATACCGCTAATTACCGTACGATTCTTTCGGATCGTACAGATATTAAAAATGTGTATTAGTTGATCCATCTGTTGTTCTACAAAAATTTAACTAATGTATAATAATAAAACTTCTTGAAATTAAATATTTAAATATAGATTATTTTAAGACTATATAAAATAAATTTTATTGTTTATCAATATTATTAGTTTTTTTATTATTTACTTTTTTATTATTAATTTTTTTATTCATATTAATTTTACATAACATCATATTACATTTACATTTAGTCTGACAGATTATTATTATTAATAATTGGTGTTAGGTACTCGAAAGCTTATTGCCGCAAATACTAAATCTCGCATTGTTCCCGTCCCTGATTGCGACACTTTCATTCGTTGTCTTCGTAGCCTATTTCCCTATATCTCTTCTATTATTCCTCTAATATCCCAATCAATTCGTTTTTTTTACATCTGCATGTCTCATTTAAGCCACACAGTTAAGTTCACTTAATGTTAGTATTAAATCAAAACGGAAACAAAAAAAGACACTTTATTGTGGAAGCAGCTGTTATGCATTGTTTTTATTATTGCTTACATATTTTATCCTATAACAACTGATAAATTTTCTTGTTGATGTGTTCAATTAACTCTTTGTTTAGAATACATTTCTGTTGCATTACATGTGTCTTCTACAACGACGGTCGTTCGATTTGCTTACATCAACTACTTATCCCGCCAGACACATCTTTACTGTCACCCTATATCTTTCATATTTCTTCGCTTTATAAAGTAAATCTTACAATCGCATGACGCAATAAATTTAATATCTTAACAAATACATTAAATCTCTATAAGATCTGGTGACAAATTTAGAAACATTAAACAAAACGCTAGTGTTTCGCGGAAAGCGATTAACAAACAATGATCTAGATTATTACTACAAATTTGTATATTATTACATATGTAAAATAATTCATAAGCATCTTATCTTATTCTTATTAGTCTTTAACTTTTTTTAAAATAGGAATGAAGAATTATCATTTCAAGAAGTGTAAACAATATGTTATCTTCTTACATCAATTGACCTTTAATCTATATATTTTCGTACATCGCATTTTGCTTTATATTAAAGTTTATACTAATTTCAATAAACTTTTGTTAACATTTAAATTGAATGTAAACAATAGTATTTTTTGAAATATCCCAGTAAATACAAGATCTTCATATGATGTCATACGTATGTCATAAAGTCATCTTCAAATTTTTGAAGTGAAAAGTGACTTTATTTATGACCTCAATATTAAGTCATATTTTCTGACATAAAAATGACGTAATAGTTACATCATACTCTTACAGCAATAAACGAAAGGTTTAATTTTTTTTTACTTTGTATTTTAAGACTATAAATTAAGTATATTGTTGAATTCTACGCAGTATTCTTTATTCTGCGTTTATATTACCATATCTACAAAATGCAATCGATACTTTTATGTATATAAATAATATCCAATATCTAGTGTGGGACACAGAGTGATTTGGTCTATCGATGAACATTCCTTCTTAATCTTTGTTTTCTTTATCCCTACCAAAGGGCAGCTGCATCTTAAGTGCTTGGCGACGAAATATTTTTCTGTTGTTCGATTATTCTTTTTCTACTGCTGATTGAGTAAAGACGTGCTTCTACCTTATCATATAAAATGAAGAGAAAATTGTGTTATAAGAAAGAGTAATATTTTTAATATCCCCTATACCACAATATATATTATATTGTAAAATTGTTTAACTGCATTAATTTAATAAATAAAAAATTATTTAAAAATTTTTTTTCAATTAAATAAAGAAAATAGGGAACTAACTCAGCTTACTCTGGGACTGGCGGGGATAATCGCAGATTTTGACAAAGTTTTTTTCTAGAAAATAAAAAAAAATGAAAAATGGCAAACTTCGAGAAAATAACGGTTTTTCTCAAAAAATACGAAAATTTCATGAATTTTATAATTTTGAAAATTTTTTATTTTTTTCTGAAAAGTACATTTAAAAACAAATATTAAAAAAAAAAAACGTTCAAATAGGTTAAATTTTAAAGAAGTTATAGTCATTTCAAAGAAAAAAGCCATTTTTTCAAAATTAATAATTTTTTTTGGGTTTTGGTAAAAAAATTTGAAATAATTCTGAAAATTGTTTTCATAGGGTAACATAGGATAAAAAACTTTCAGCCAAATCGAAAGTGGTCGGGGTCAAAAGTGACTGATTTAACGTGGAATGCCCCATATATATATATATATAATCAAAGTTTCATTTGTACTGATTTTTGTCTCTGAATATCTTTTGAACGCTTAATTTAATCGCCATAACGTAAGACACCATTTTTATAGAGCAGTTATTTTTCCTACAAAAATTTGTATTGCGCATCTTATAATAGTCATTTATTGTCGAGTTATAAAACTCATAAACAAAAATGAAATTTGTCTAAAAAACAACAAATTTAAATCTTCAATATCATTCAAATGGTGAGGTTTACGGAAAAAATAAAAGATATCTTTTTTGTAGAGCATTAATTTTCCTACCAAATTCTTTCACAACATTTTTCTGTACAATCAATTAATGATGAGGTATGAATTTTATTCTATTGGACTGAGAAAAAAATAAAAAACTGCAATGCGAAGGATTTTCATATTAAAATTAAGAGCTCATATTTTGTGAGAATTTTTTAATGGTGCCTAGCAAACCCATTTTTCCGTAGCACTTGTAAAAAAAAAATAATTGATTTTTTTGACCCGCCCTAATATATATATATATTTAAAAAGACGGTGGCGGTAAGTCACCTTATAAGTATATATTTTCAATGGATTAAAATAATATATCTAATAATTATTGTACCACCGGTGGTACACGTGGCACAGAATGTGTAAATTATAATTTTTATTATTAATTTATGTTATATTTTTTAATATTATTTAATAACTATAATTATTAATATTTATTAATTATATTTAATAATATTGTTAATTATATATGGATTAGTAGTATAATGGAAACTAGCACAAGTTCGCATGGCTCAGTGAGGTAAATCACCATCCAGTAGTAATGTCCATCCAGTAATTGTATGTTCCCGATTCAAATCCCAGGGGTGAGAAAAAAAATTGTACGTCATATACTAGTAAGAAATTCGGCAACAACTAGACATATGTATGACATCATTGCTTTTTTGTTCTTTTGATATATCAGGTCAGCTTAACGTCATATTTATTACGTAAAAGTCTTACGTCAATAAATGTCAAATAATAAGTAACATGTGACTCATATCTGACTTATATCTTACGTAAGTCCTGACATAGCTCAATATCATTTTGATGTCATTTTGACGTAATTGTGTTTACTGGGTATAACTGCAAGTATTAAAAAATTATTACTTATTATGTAATATTATGGTGAGATTGAAAATAAAAATTTTTAATGTGTTTATTTCTACAATATCTTTAAGGTCCTATACGAGAGCTGTTTGCTAGATACGTAACTTTAAAATAAAAAAATTTGCTGTTTTTAAATTTTGATTCTTTTTTTATATGGCCTCTTTTAACCTCAATACATATTGTCCGATGATATTTAAACTTTTTTAAGCTTTTTCAAAAATACAATTTTTCAAATGTCTTTAAATTAAAATTTTTTCGGAATAACTTCTTCGTTCAATGCAAATCATTTTCCACCGAGTCATTTCCTTATACTTGAAACCAAAATGAGTTCAATAGAAGTACAAATCTTAATAAGCAGATTAATATGGGAGAAACTTTCTGTGGAATTCAGTAATGTTTTTATAACAAGCTAAGTTAAATAGTAGCAAAGGCACACAAATTTCTCCGCTTTTAAATACTGGCAAAGGATCTCTGTTAACAAGATTGACAAGAAACTTTGTGTTTTTAGCTATATAAGATGGAAAACTCCAGATATTAAATACCACTTTTATCTTAACCTTTCATTAAAGTCACGCACTTATCAAAAAGCCTTTGAATTATATTACTTATTTTGTGTGATTCGTGAAAAGGTTTACAAAGGGAGAAAACGGAGCATAGAGCACCACCGAAATAACGAATAAACTCATATCCGCAAAGAAAATCAATGAATCGGAGGACAGTACTAATAAAAAATGGGAAAACATACACGACGTGATAATTACATTGGCGAAATCCATTGTCGGTATTTGCAATAAACAAAAAAACGTACTGTGGTTCGACGAATAATGCGAGATAGCAGTCAAAGTTCGAAACGAAGCGTGTATCTCGAGGCTGACCAAAAACACGAACGTAATCCGGGAACACTTACACAATATTTGGCAAGCGACGCATAATATGATGGAAACAAGAAGAGAAAAATCCTTAAAAATAAAATACAATAAATAGACGAAAATTACCAAAGCAGTAATTTCCGTTATATGTATTTTGGGATAAATAGACTTAGAAAGGAATTCCAAATTAAGACGGAACTAGGGGAAGATAAGAACAGCACTTAAATTACAGATGCAACGGCAGTATTAAACACGTAGAAAGATTCTTTTGACAGGTGATTGAACGTAAAATTTTAGAGCAACCAGGAAATAGAGAATTTTAAGTTCCGGTGGACTAGAAACCGCAGAACTTATGATTAACGAACCGACAGTTGCAGAGAAAAAAAAGCGAGATTAAAAAATTAAAAAATCATATATCACCATGTAATGACTCAATTCCAGCTGAGTTAATCAAATGAGAGTAAAGTGGATTACTTTATTATAATATTATTACCATATATAATAAAGGTCGCCAGTATGGTTTCTGGGTGGAATAGCTGATAAAAAGTACACTTTTCCAAATTCAAGCAATAAAATTGGAATGCTGAATGCGATAGTTATAAATAGACACCAAAATTGTAGGATGTTTATCAAAGGATATATAATTCGTCGAAAACTAAGTAAATACGAATTATCTTTTTTTTTGAAATTCAGGAATAAAATTTTTTTTGTTATTATGTATTGAGTTATAGGGGATATTAAAAATACTCTTTCCTATAACACAATTTCCTTTTTATGTTATATAATAGTGTGGAAGCACGTCTTTACTCAATCAGGAGTAGAAAAAGAAGAAACTATTAACGAATAAACCAAAAGAATAATATTTCGTCGCCAAGCACTTCGGATGCAGCTGCTCCTTGTTAGGGATAAAGAAAACGAAGATTAAGAAGGACCGCCCATCGATAGAACAAAACACTCTGTGTCCCACACTGGATATCGGATATTATTTATATACATAAAAGTATCGATTGTGTTTTGTAGATATGGTATAATAAATGCAAAATAAAAAATAGTGTGTAGAATTCAACAATTGTCTTGGCAGAAAATAAAAAATATATAAAATTAATCAAAATTTTTCTAGCAACATAGAATACAACTTAAGGGGTTAATATCTCTTCCAGTGATTTGCTAACTTTTTCACCTATATAGCCCCGAAGATATGATAATAGCAGAAAAGTGGATACAGAAAAAGTTGCATGAAAAATTCAGGACTACAATATAACATTAGAATTTTTTTGCTAGGTTGTTGAAGAGCATGTTTTGTAAGTATGTCGAAGAGCTTTAAAACGTGAAGCATCACGCTCATTTTCAATGAAGTCTCTGCCAGGGCACCCGCGCCGCTTAGATATATCATGTTATACGCTGTCAGCCAGCAGTGACAGACGCGGCCTAAACGGAAAGTCTAGTGTCAGTCAGCAGTGACTGATGCGGCCTAAACGGAAAGTCTAGTGTCCGCAATCGATGCCGGACGTGGCGTGGCGCTTCAAGTGTTAATCTAAATTATAACCTTCTTGATCGCTAAATCTGATCTTTTACAAATTTTTTAAAATTATAATGTTGCACATCATTAGACTCGTCTTGACAGCCGCTATCAGACAATAAGTAATATAGCAACAATAAGTATTAAAATATAGCATAGTATTGATAAAAAAAAAGTTGACCAATCAAATCATAAGAATTCTATTTAATAATAATAGTCTTGTAAAGAAAAGTTTTAGGCCTATCCAAAGGAGAGGTCTATTTTGACCAATGAACATAAACCGTAAACATGGACTGTACGAAAACACATTATTATTGTC
This sequence comes from Polistes dominula, assembly GCF_001465965.1. The sequence goes on from NW_015149098.1 coordinate 486,740, forward strand.
TAGATCAAGCCCCTTAAACTCATTAGATACACGTCATGTAATATAATGTTTACAAAAATTATTATTTTTTCTTTTATTTCTTTTTAGACATCATACTTTAAAACAAAGAAAATCCACCTTCCATTATTTGCTCATTTTAAAATATTATATTATACGTCACATTGTAAGTAGTATCATCGATTGCCCACTATTACTACTTGTATAGCTTTTGATGTTTTATTTATTCATTAATTTTATTTTTTGTATTTTGACAACTAACGCTATCATTCGAAAGTTCTTCTTTCATAATCATTAAACCGACGTAACATTTATCTTATCAACAAGTTGATGTATCAAGGAGAGTCGTATATTCATTTTACTGTAACACCGTCGCAAAAAACACCGTCAGAAGAAAAACCGTCCCTTTAGCTACCTCTCCGCAGGTACATATAGGTATGTACATGGGGCATTCCAAGCCAAGTCGGACAGTTTTAAAAATTTTAATTTTTGATTTCCGCTATACTTTGATATCTTTAGTACCCATCGAAAAACCCTTACTCCTAAATATTGACATTTTTTTGATCATCCATTCCAAAGATATCGAATTTTCAAAAACAAAAAAACAGCTTTTTCTGTGGTTTTTAGCCCGTAACTTTTTTAAAACTAATCCAAACGAAAATTACCATTTAACATAAAAGTTTTTTTTTCAATGTACTTTTCGAAAAAAAATTCAAAAAAATTAATTAAAGTGTCCTAATACGTAATTCTCGTTTTTTAAACTTTAAGTGGCATTTTTTAAGGTGATTGCATATTTTGATTTTTTTCCCAATTTTTTACAGCAAACAACTACTAATGCCACAACTTTTTAGGCCAGTCTGGCCGTTGGCCTTCGATAACTACTATTTTTTTCAAATTTTGAAAATTAAAATAAATTTTTTTTTTTAATTTATTAAATGTTGTCATTTATTTCTCTTTTACTTAAAAATCACAATAACATTACTTATCAAACATTTTCAATCATTTGGTTTCACAATGATTACGTAAAAGCTATTTTTTTTTAAAACTCGCGCCCTGTTAATGCCTGCTCTCAAAGGAAAACGAAATCAGTTCACCACAGATAAATCGAATGAATCTCGTCTCGTTACAAAAACTCGTTGGGTTGTTATAGCAGTACATGGCAATATTAATCAGAAGTTTAAGCTATTAGATTATAAACTTGAAAACAAACTGCCTCCAAAAACTAGTGTTTTTTGTCGAATCGCTTGCTTTTTGCACAATAAATTTTAAAAAAGACTTGACTCTGATCTTGATCTTACAGAAAAAATAAATGCTGCCGTGAATTCAAAAAAAGATCAAGAGAATACTTTAGCCTTGGAGATAGAAACTAATCGTTAGGCCAGAAAAAAAGTTCGCTTTGCAATAATAACTTCAGAGCAAATAACTGACTTTCCAGAATTATCAGAGCAAGAACTAAAAATTCTTTTCACTGGATCATATCAATTGTCTCAAGCTGTATCGTATTTAGCTGAGATGAGGGATGAAAACGGAATAATCACATTCCATTATTTAAAAATTACACCTAATATTATTAAGTTCGAAGTCAGATCTCGACATATTAATTCGAAGACATATCGTTGTTTTATTGAATATCAGCCAGATAAGAACGATATTTYYAGAAWAACTCGATATTGTTGTGATTGTGCGAATGGTAGACCCACTGTTGGATGTTGCTCTCACATTTTACTGCTACCATATATTATTTATCTTACGATTGATATTTGGCGAAAATTGTAAGACCTGCTGAGATCCTGAGTCGCCTGTTCATCGATGAAAAAATTAGTGTCGTAGTGAATGAAGACAGTGATGAAGACTAATATAGTTACATCTTTTATTATAATTTTTATTTCTGTTGCATAAGATTTAGAATAATAT
>NW_015149099.1:0-115337 GCF_001465965.1 Polistes dominula
TTAAAACGATGTACATGATTTTTCATCTAACTTAAATAATAAGTTGGATAAAAAATTTGGTGACACGTTTTTCCGCGCGGTTGAATTTTAGAAATTTCTTTCTAACAAATGACTAATGAAATGTTACTAGTTAAAAAGATAATTATAAAAAAGTAGAGTCTTAGCCCGTGGGTCTCCGAACACAGCAACCTTCTCGCGGTGAGACCTGGGTCGATATTACTTGCGATCTATTCCAAATCTAATTGTAAATTATGTAACGCAAGTACTATCGGGCGAATGGCTGTGTTAGATTCAATTTAAATTCATTTACATGTTTAAATTATTATTAATTTTTTCTGGTCCTTCTGACACATGAATTTTATTAAAAATAATCAAATGAATCTTAGATTTATTCAAATGTTTTTTAATGATGTTAAAAATGATAAAAAAGTTTGAGCAAAATCGAAAGGAGTCGGGGTCAAAAGTAGTCGATTTGACGTGGAATGTTCCATATATGTATTTGTAGATAACACGTAGAACGTATGCGGAGGACAAATCGGCAGCTATGAAGCAGTTAACTTAATATAAGCTCGCCCCCGCACCCGCGCGCAAACGAATAAGCACGCGAAACATACATATACTATCGGCGACCTCGAGACCTTCCCTAGGTCAGTGTTAATTCTCCGGAACGCATCGCCTCTTCCGAATATCCGGTTGGCCTTCGAAACGACCAAGTCAAACAAGAAGATTCGTTCGATCAGTTTCTACATCTTTTATTTTATCCTCCCTCGACTAGTACATTTTAGTAACTGCCTCGATAACATATCTTTTCTTCTACTTATATCATGAAAAACTTATTGAGAAGTCTTTTGTAAAATCACTTATTTTCTTAACAAATAATACAATGACATAATTGAATATATATAAAGAAGTAAATAATGTTTTTTAAGAAAGTGATCGAATCGAAATTATTTTTACAAAGAAAAAGATTCATTTATTTCATTAATTCTTGGATGTGAACCTTCAAGAAAACCGCAAACACGTTCGATGTCAGATTTAAGATTCTCCTTAACGATGACTCATAACAAATATATGAGTATTGCTTAGAGATATCTCCTATCTCTTATTCTTTTTTAACTCTATTTGTAATCTCATGGTTGCGCATTTAATTTATAGAGTACTTATGTATAACTTATCTCTCTTCGATCGCCAAGAAAATCTCCCTTCATTTAAACAAACGCGTTAAGACTTATTCACCGACAATGACTTAATCATTTTCTTGAATATCGCCATAAATATTCTTTGATTTAAACGATGAAAAATAATTATAACGGTGTGTTCAATTTTTTTTTTAATTTTTTTTAATTTTTTATAAGAACAACGAAAAAATATCGTAAATTCGTTGAAAATAAAAATAATAATAAACACTCAATCATAAATCGATGATTTGTGCTTTTTCTTTTCTTTTCTTTTCTTTTTTTTTTTTTTTTTTTCCCCTCCATCAGAATAACTCCTTGGTGGCAACATCTAATTACTTTTGGTATGGTATATAATGTCGCAACTGTACCGAGATACCGAGTAACGGAGAAAGTCCATTTGTGAGAAACTATGAAGTTTGAAGAAATCAGAGTATGGNTTTATAAGAACAACGAAAAAATATCGTAAATTCGTTGAAAATAAAAATAATAATAAACACTCAATCATAAATCGATGATTTGTGCTTTTTCTTTTCTTTTTTTTTTTTTTTTTGAATGTCCAGTCGATTTGAACCATGCACACGTGGAATGCCGTAATGATACCGCGTATGGTATATAATGTCGCAACTGTACCGAGATACCGAGTAACGGAGAAAGTCCATTTGTGAGAAACTATGAAGTTTGAAGAAATCAGAGTATGGTTTCATCGAACGCTAATGAAAATATTACTTAGCAGATTTCGATTAAAAGAATTCATATGTTAAATTATTTGATTTATTTTTAATCTCTCATATATATGTATATCTACCAAAATTTGCCAAATGTCAATAAAAGATCGTTTTTTTGTTTAACACAAAATAAAATTTGGTATAAATAGATTAGTATACGTGCGTTCGTGACACTGTAGTCTATTTATTAGACGATCTAGTCTCTCACGTTTGGTCTTACTTCCGGATAATAGTTCCCCCTGTTCTCGAGACGACTGCACTGGACATCTTGTTGCTACGACTAAACCCTTAACTGCTAAAGTGTGAGTCAATTTGAGTGTACCGGACATTATTATTTTCTAGAGTACCGTTAACGGGTTTATATAACAATGGGGATATGGCATTAAAAAATTAACGTAACTTAACAACAAGTGGATTTCGACATTTCTCGTTATACTCTTCTAACCCTTTAACGAGCTCTACATAGGTAGATCTTTTGAAATTCGTTATCTCGTTTTCTTGTTTTCTCGTTTTCTCGTTTTCTCGTTTTCTCGTTTTCTCGTGCTTGTAAAAAATGATCGTACAAACAGTTAAGAGAGAAAAATCATTTAAAAATGATTTCTTTTTTGTTCAAATAGTCACACGGTAAAAGAATAAATATAAAAAAAAAAAAGAATATGATGCATGATGTGAGATAAGATAATTTGATATAATTCTATAGTTGATAAACGGTTCGACTCGTCATACGTACATTCACGCGTATAGATATATACACGCGCAACAAGTGTAACATACATAGGCGCTCTTGTATTAATTAGCTTATTAAAATTACATGTTACATACCATAATTAGTACAACTCGGTGTTTACATGCATATATATTAATCGCTCTCTCACTTTCTTTTAACATATGTGTACAGATATACCTTAAAGATTTGCAAGTGTTGAATTACATAGAACGCGTGTCGTGTGTAAACGATCTCTTTGCAACCCACGTAATGATTGTGTATTCTGAACCATATACGACAAGCGTACGACAAGCGTCAAGTCGATCATTAAAAGAGATACAAAGAAACAGCGGGAAGTTGCGTTCGATGACGCGAAAGGAACAACCGGCTTCTTCCTGTCTATCTTTAAGGCATCCTTTCAGATCGATTCCAATCTTATAACGGGTAAAAAGATTTCAATTCGTTATTTCATTTTCAAACAATCGTGTGCATAAAATCGATCATTTTACAATGTGTTAAAAGAAAACTGAGAACGATTAATTTTCTATCATCTTAATCAATTGATATGTGCTTCAAATATGTGCACTCGATAGACTTAAATACATGATTGACGGTATCACAGAAGCCGGAGATAATCTCTGTACAAGCGAAAGACACGTTGAAATCGTTACGTAACAGAGATCGTGTTTTATTCAACTTCATCCGATAGATCCATCCATTGGTGGACGAAAGAGAGAGAAGGAACATATAACGCAACCTTTCCATCATCGCAAATGATAATAACCAACCGATGAATAAACAAAACGATCCATTTTTTTTCTTCGCGTCATCGCACATGACGACAATGCACTATTGATCCTAATTTCTTTAAAAGGTTATTATTATTATTAATTGTTTAAAGAGAGAGCGAGCGAGAGAGAGAAGATGCAAATTTTGCAAATATATCAATAACAATTTTTTTCTTTTTTTATTTCCTACAAGTGAAATTGTAAAAATTTCTGGATATTAAAATAAGCATGACCTAAAAATTACTTAAAAAAAAAAAAAAAGAGAAATACGTATAATAGAAAATAAAAAGCAACTTTCTCTTTTACATAAAAGTTTCACTCGAAGATAAATATCTAATTCTGAGAAATAAAGAAAAAGGGACATAAAATACTAAACGAAAATGATCGATATCACATACATAATACAGTTCTCGTGAATTTCTCACGGTAAATAAAAAAAAGAAAAGAAGGCTTAATTATAGAATTGAACAAATTAAAAAGCTTAGCGTGACAAAGCTAGCGTCTCAACTTATTAAACACTTTTTGCCGAATCAAGCAATACTGCAAATGTAGCAGAATAAAGTAGTGGTACCACGCTAAGGTATTACCTTACGCCCACATAACACATCGTCTATGGACATTATACAGGCGTTGCCACGAGAATGTTAAGGCTTAATAGTTCTACTTCCCGGACACGACGAGTTTCGACGAACGTAATACGAATCACCGACTGACAATGACATTGCTAACTGTATTATATACAATGTAAATAGATGATAGTCAATTTTATTTCTAACTAATCATCGAAATTTCATGAATTTTAATTTCAATTTTTTAAAATATATTTCTATTTTTTTCTAAAGATGCAAAATATTCCAAAAATTATGAGTATACACATAAAATTTCGATCTTTAGTTAAACATAATTAATATAATTTTATGACGGTTTCATGTTCATTATGATGGTTTACGTTCATTCCATTCATATGCGTGTATATTTTCTATATGTATATTTAGCGTGTGTATTTAACGGTACTTTATAGCTTCATGGAACCTCGAGTAAATTTGAATTAGGGAGGAAGTCCAATGTACGGTGTTTCAATTTTTCTTCGAGACCCCAGACAATCGCTCCTTTTGCCCGGGAGATATTAACAATAAATTAATCTAAACTATTAATAAAAGGTTTATTTTTTATCGCTATGACGATTATTACACTGTCGACTTTTCTTCCTTCAAAGAATACACTTTTGAATAATCTTTATTACGCAAAAATGAACACTGCCTTCGTCCGAACCTGTTGTTTGTCTTCTTCCTCGATGACGAACGTTGAGCTCGCTAAGAAGAAAAAAGCACTTAGTTTAATCTCTCGATCCTTCAAGCTTTTACGTCATTCGAGGTCAAAAACTAATGTAAGATATGACAGATGCATATACTTAACCCCTTTTAACTAATTGTGAATAAAATTATTGTATTTATCCTTCTCTCGAAGTTTATATCATTTTTATGATATAAAAAACGCGAGGAGTGTTAAAAATAATAATTGCTAATAAATACCATAAGAATGAACATAATTGCTCATATTTATCTCTCTAATTTAACGCGAGTTTTATATAAAAGATTTATAAAAAAAAAAAAAAAAAATGACAATATTGAATACTTTCTTTACCTTCGAATACGTTCGACTCTCTCTCTCTCTCTCTTATGGTATTATTTGAATGTAAGTTACATGTATAGCATCAGTTATGACGACGACGTTACCTTATGGTACTAAACGAACATAAAATAAGGAGTGAAACACTTTCGCTCGGTCGAAACAAAAAGCAAGTCGACCTATAACCCCCACTCATTTTCGCCGACCTAAATAATAACCGATTCTAGCCAATCCGCCAATTCGTCGTGTTACAATCTAATGCTCTTAACAAGCGTACGTATGTATATAAAGTATATTCGTGGCTGCTATGAGATGCAGTGAACCACAATAACACGAACACTTCTTAGAAATTCAACTAACACTATCGATCTTATCGTTAATAATTTCATCATTTCTATTTCCTATTATTATATAGGATTTTCTCCTGTCAATGAAACTATATTCTAAACAAATCTTAGCATAAAATGTCTTATTTATTTAAACATAACGTTCATACTCCATCCATAAGAATGAAAATTTAAATGTACGAAAAAAAATGGAGGTTTGCACGAGAGCAGGTGCAAGTTGATCGGTTCGTCGAAGATATGGCTTTGTTTTCTTTTGAACACCTGTCGGTGTCATCATCGTCGTTTCACCGCAAACAGATCGAATGTAACGTGTTGGTCGGCATCATTCAATTTTCTCGTATTTCTATTCAATCTCGTTGTGATTGATTATTAATTAACGCTAATCGTAAACTTTTAATACTTGTAATATTTTTAATATTTACGACAAAAATCAATGTATTGAAAAATAAATTTCTTATTAACGAGAATGTGTTGCGATTTCTTTCTCGTTGGCCTTGAGTGACTCATTCGAATGACTTTCGATTACGAGCAATGAACTTTGCAAAATGCATTGATTTTTCTGATGACGATAAGACAACTTGAGTATACGAGTATTATATAAGTAAAAAAGAAGAAGAAAAAAAAATACAGTGAAAAATATTGAGAGTGACATTATCGATAAAGTATTTCAAATGATCTCTTGCTACAAAATTATACGAATAAGGGTATGAAGGAATAAAGATCGTTTAATACACGAGATCCCACGTATTTACAAGCACGAGAGGTGTTAAGAAATCATTCTAAGAATGATTCCATTTTTGTCTATATAGCTAAATGGCAAATCGAATGAAAGAGGAACAGAAGAAAGTAATCAAAATGACAAGTAGGAATACGTGCATAGAAATTCTCGCAATCTACTCAACGATCCTCCTTTTACTTGGAATGTTGAAGAAAGAAAAGTAACCTTGTAAGGAGCTTCGTAAATCGAAATAATCGTTTCTTCGAGATAAATTATTTTCTTCTTTGGCTGATATAAAGTACCAAATATCTTCTGTATACTTATACATCTACTTAGATGTGTGTGTGTGTGTGTGTGTATGTCATCGATGAACTGGTAACCGATCGATACCGGTCGATATATCGGTTTGAAGTATCTATTAATTAAATTACCTTTGTGGTCTTACTTTCGCTCGAATTTCATTGAACAAGAGACTTCGATCCTGGATCTGGATGTTTAAGAAAGAAAGAGAACACTAGTCCCGCAGTACAATTCTCGGCGATAAGGAGTTGGCGCGAACGCGACCACGAGGAGAGACATAGTACAGATACATAGTGGAGATATTATGTAATAAAGCATTACGAAAGCGGGGTCAGGCTAACGAGAGACTTGCATTAGCATTACAACTGCGGCATCGCTTCATATTATAAGCCGCGGAAAGAGTTACATCCTCGTATCCTCGTCTACTTCTCTTCTTCTCCCTCATTTCCTATGTCTGTGCATACATTTTACCTGGTCCAATTAATGCCACCCGCTGCCCTTTTTATATTTGTACAACTGGAAAGTTGACAACTTCGAAATTGGTGTTAAACTTATAACTTTATACTTGTAGTTGCAATTGAAGAAGAAATGTGTTTCACCTAATGCGACGAATGAAAAAAAAAATATAAAAGTGTAAAAATTGGAGATCGACTTAGAGTCGAACTCGTGGGATTCTTCTATAGGAACTCTTAGAAGATAACAAGAAAAGGATCTTCTCGGAATCATAAATAAAAGCGTCGTGTTGTACTCGAGCGTACTCGTTGAACGATGATCGTTCAGGTTACCACTCTCGCTCGCACTTGGTCTCCTTTCTTTCGACTTTTCTTCTTCTTCTTCTTCTTCTTCTTCCTTCTATTCCATTCGGAAAGCAATACCTCCCAGCAATATCTAACAGCAACACATCCAACACAGCACGCGTTCAACAGTAAACTCTTCTCATTGACATTCTTAACGCATTTTACACAGCAGGATCTTCTTCTTCCTCTGGGACCTGATAAAGAAGGATGCTGTTCTACCATTATCACGATAATTGCTCCTCGTTGCTTCCCGTAATATCATTAAATAGGATATTCGTAATAATAAGAAACGTTGTAATTACCTATATAAGTATCTTAAGATAAAGACGGTTGAATCGAATTTTATCTGACATCAAATCGAGGTCTTGGTAAAGCTTGTCGTCTCGGATTATGGTTTAGAAACGTGGATATTACCAACCAAGCGAGATATTAGTTTCACTAATGTGCATTGGACAACAACGATCGTTGAATGAGCATTAACACGTAATGATTTATGAAAACGCATCGATGATCACGAGTATTATTGTAAAACGATATACCATATATCCGTAACTTATATCTTGTTAGAAAAAGATTAGAATAATTATGATAGACCACATACTCGTAAAGAATTTTTCATTGTTGTTTAAAAATCAATAAGACTTCATTCCTAACCAATGATTTTTACATTGCTCGATAAAATGTCAGTAATAAATGTGCTAAGGCGCCAATGGAAATGTTGTTATTTGATAAAAATCTTCGAATATAGCTCAATTGCACCATAGCTATGCACTTTGCGTGAATCAAAAAACGCGCCAATTTTATCCACCAATCATCACAACTTACCTATTTTTTCTAAGAAAGTACCTACTCTTGCCATCTGATGGTCGCTGTACTAACTATAATGATTTTGGTTACGCGAAAAGTGGACTTATGAGCTTTTATGTATTTCTGTATTCTTTGATATTAATTGTAAATATTTTTTTTCGACCGATACACATCTGCTGAGAATCAACAAATACACACTGTCTAGATAAAAGGTTATGAAGAAACAAATAAAAGGTTTCATTTTTTAAAAATATTGAAAAATAATTGAACATGGAGACGTTTTTGAATATTAATTGGTAAATATGTGTGTTTTATCTTTTTGATTATATTTCCAAAATGATTGCTTTGAAATATATATAACGTATAATGATTTGTATTTTAGGGGTACTAGTTTTACTGATATTGTTGATAATGAATTTATTAATGGAAAAAGATTATTAAAAGAAAGCGTAACGCATAGATTGTTAAATGGAGATTTTAAAAATCCATTCAGTCACATGGATGAAGATTATGAAGCAGTTAAAATAGATATGACAGAAATCAGTGATGATAGTTCAGAAGAAAACGAAACTCCGTTTTCTTTTGAATTTCCAATGTCTGCTTTGACTGCTGAGGAACAATATATATGTTTACGTACGATAATGAAATTTAATCGTAATGAACTCCCAATCATAACCCCTGAAGACAAACAAGATTTATGTACCTTTAATGTAAGTAAAATATAAAATAATATATTTCTTTTGTGATTAATATTATTAATATATTTGGAAATATAATGATAAAATTTAGAAGAAGAAAAATATCATAAAGAAGGAACAAGATCTATATTTGAAGATTGTTGAAAAGATATGGAAAACAAATAAATGGACTAAGATTTATTGTGAGAATTTTTTTAACGCAAAATGGAAAGATAAATTTAACAATGTTCATGCATTACCAACATATTATCTCAAAGTAACAAATATTCCTCGTATTTTGGATGAAGAAATCAACGTAAAATTTGTATCTACTTGCTTAACTAAGGTACTAAATTGTAACTTCAAAATATGAAAATAATATAGTTTTTTTTTTCTCTCTCTCTCTATATATATATATATATATAAATTAATTGAAATAAAAAATATTGGACATTCAGGGAAAACTACCAGAAATAAAATTGCCGTCTCTGACTAAACCTTTTAAATTAGATTGCAATTGTAAAAGATTACAAAAATATTTTCCAATATTAAATATATCGTGCAATCCATCGATGCATTTCAAATTACCTGTAAGCGAAGATCCAAGTTGTATATCGTTAGCACAAGACAATGAAGTTGATTTAGTTATTTCATCAAGCGGTCTAAAATATTTAGCAAATGATGATAGTGGGCGAACTCAATTAAGAAGATGGTTGTTACCTGTAACGATTAAACATTCTAATGGGAAAAATATTATATATGTTAACAAACCAACACCACCGATTCAGGCTACTGTGCCAGAAAAAAATCGTTATGTATTCAAATATATTTTAAGGAAAACTCTATTTGAATATGAACCTGTATCTGAAAAGTAAGACTAAGTAGTAATGTTGATTTATTTGATAGTAAGTAATAACATATAATTTGATAATAATATATTTTTAATACACATATTAGGTCAAATAATACTAAAATATATGACGATGATATGTTCGGAAATCTTCATTCCGATGATTATTTACAATTGGAAGGAGATCAAAGTAGTTTGCATAGTAGATCGACTAATAGTTTGACTAATAGTTCGACTAATAGTTCGATTAATAGTTTGACTAACAGTTCGACTAATAGTTTGCATAGTAGATCGACTAATAGTTTGACTAATAGTTCGACTAATAGTTCGATTAATAGTTTGACTAATAGTTCGACTAATAGTTCGAGCAACACAGAACTTATGGAAGATTTAGAAAATAAAAGTGTAAATGTAGATGTATCGGAATTAAAAGAAAGTGATTACTTAAATGCATCCAAATTAAAGGAAGAAATGCGTAAGTATTAACGAATGACAAATGGGGTGACAATGTATCAATATTATGTTGCCTTTTAATAATATGGCACTTTTCGATAAAAAATCTGAACAACTTGAACGAACACGTTACTTGAAACTTACAAGAAAAATGTTTTATTTTGCCAGATAATATAGAAAAAGAAATCCAAAAAGTAAAGTACGATATAAAAGCAAGTTACGTATCATATAATCTTTTTACAATTGGACCATTATCCAACCAGAAAAAGATTAAAGAGTATAAAATATTAGTGCGTACAAAAGAACATGGATATGAAACTTTAGAACATAATTCAGAGAAATTAACAAGACAAAAACTATTATTAGTACCAAAATTGGAGCATCAAACTGCATTTGGAGGAGAAGCTATAACGTTAAACGAAGGATTGAAACAATGGATATCTTTAATCTTTCGTCCTAACACATCTATTGCAAGAGGTATTTAATGCTTTAACTGTATGTTAAGCAAAATGTATCTTCATATATTCATATATATATATATTATATTTAAACAGTGAGAATATCAGTGAGCAAAGCAGAAATAATACAAATACAAAAATGCAATGCCAAGACAATTTCTAATGAAGTCCAACGGCTTTATAATAAAAATGTAAATGTTTCATTGATTTTATTATATAACATGATTAAAAGTTTATCATGTGCTTCTCCTGGTAATTATATTATTACAAACTCACACGAGAAAACTTCTTTCTGCATTTACAAAGAAACATCTACGATGATGGGGTACGCATATTTTATTCTATTCAACAATTGTACGTTATAAATCAAGCCTGGAGTTTGAAGCAATTAATCTTGATTACATTTTTGTAGGGAAGACCTTTTAGACCTAAGCTCATTATATAAATTTTCTCACTGTCGTACAATACCTACTTTCTCGTGGCCTAAGTTGGACAAATTATGCATAACGCCATTACATAAACGTTTAAATAGAATGCCACTTATGTTTATTCCCCGAAAAGGACACAAACGAAAGTTTGAAGGAAAAAGTAGTACATCAAAATAAATAAATCAATCAATATTAATAGAATATTAATTTGATGTACATTTATAAGTAACTATTTTTACATTTTATATAGAACAGAATTTGTTCTGTTATTGTATCAAAAAGGACAATGTATATTTATGAATGTAAAAATATACGAAATAGTTTTAGTAAGACTTTTTAATTAACATGAATTATTTGAATTGTATACATTAATGATACTAATTGATTGATTGTCCTATGTACGTGTTATTTAATACAATTCTAACATTGCTTCGAAAATAAATCTCTCTCTATTGAACAATATATGTAGGCACAGTATTATATGTATAAATATATAAGTGTATATAATAAAAATATATAAAATGTGTACAAAATATAAATTCCTATGTATAATTAAACTTTTGGACATAGAAAAGAATCTTTAACCATGTGCTAAACATCCAACTCTCACAACAATCAAATATTGAGATTCTAAAAATGATTTATATCATTTAATTAGTAGATAATATCATATATATCATGCTGATATTATTATAAACTGCAAAAGTTTACTTATACTTTTTATAATCTTATTACATTGAATGTTATCTAATCAGAATTAAGTAGAAACTAAAGATAAAAGAGCTTTTTTGTAGTCACCAGAGGTATCATCCTGTGAAAGATATTACATTTTGTAAACATAATGAAGCATAAAATATTGAATGAATAAGAAAAAACAAAAGAGAAATACATACAGCAATCCAACTTTCCAAACTTTTACCATAACGTTCTTCGAAAGCTTTTTTAATATCACCTAAATCTATTTCACTTCTTGATACAATAATGCGTATCAAAGTTTTATCTTTTGTTCCAATACCATGCATGCTGTCATATAAACGTTCAGCAAAGAAACCAACCTTCGATTTAACACATTTTACTATAAAAAGAAGAATAATGGTTATTATTAAAACTTAAAGTTTCATTCTTTTTTTAATCATTTCTTTTGATTAAATACTAACCTATTCCTAAAAGACCTTTTTCGATGCTTCCAGAAAATTCCTTTTTGATGGCAACCTCTATGTCATGTCCAGCAATTTTTTCATATTCTAAGAAGGTTTGTCTCAATTGTTGATAACTTCGTGTAATTAATATAGCATTAAATTGAGATTCGTCGGTACCCCATTGCTTTTCACCTATAATTAAAGAAAAATGTATATTTTTTCGGATCAAATGGTATAAATAAAATAAATTCAATTGGATTATTTTCGTACCAGCTTCATAAAGTGCTTGAGCATCAGCAGTCGCTTGATCGTGATCTATTCCTTGATTTTCATCCCTGTTAGCTTGAACAAGAGATACTAACAATCTTTTGAAATGACCCGAAGTATCTCCCTTTAAGTCGCTTTCCAAAGTTTTACTGTATACTGTAAATAAATGTTCAAATATCAAATGTTCTTTAAAATAGAATAACTTAGAAGAAGAAGAAGAAGAAGAAATGTATTTATAAATAATCACTTACAATTCTCATAAAATGCAGCAACAGTGCGAATACCATAATTACTAAGCGTGCAAAGAACTTCTACAATAGCTTCTTCGTCTGTTCCTAATCCACTTACTGCATTGTGCAATTCTTTGGCATAATAATGCGGCAAAGGTGTCATAAGGGCAATTATAACGTCTTCTAATTTCCCTGTAAGCTCACTTTTAAGGTCACTTATTAGATCTTTTCCATATAAAGTTTTATAAGCTTCAGCAATTTCTAAACGTTGAACTATTCCTCTTCTGGTTAATACATCAATGATAGCTCTCTCATCGGTTCCAAAACCTTTCATGGCTTTTCTAAGCACAGCTGCATCCGCATTAGCATCAAACGGATCAGCAGGATATACAGTTGGTGTGCACTATAAATAATTACATATATATATATATATATTATAAATCTTTAATCAAGAAAAGGAAAGTGGTACAAGATTTAATCATCTCAAAGTTATTATTACTTACTTTAAATGGATAATATTGTTGAGACATTGTTGGACCGTTATAAATAATACTGGAAAAAAATTAATTTCATTTATAAATACATTTATAATAAATTGCAATTTTGTACTTATTAGTAATATACACTACTAGAGTACGTATGCAACTTAAATTTATATTTCACATAATATAGTTCATATTATTATTGAAATTATTTCAAAATAATCAATTAATTGAATAGATAATAGTCATTTAGAAGATGAAATTATATTTGCAAATATGATATATATATTCTTAACATGTTTTCTACAAAACTACCTGAGATATACTTATTTGTTTGATTATTTAATTACATTGCAATTTATTTTAAAGATAATTAACATTATTTAAGAAAATATCATTAATTTTACTTTACCAGTAGTTTCGTTATTTCGTTAATGTTTCTTCTACACGGTCAATCGCGTAATGATAGACTGGATGTTGGAACACGTCAATAAGTTTTATCCGTCGATGACTAATAAAGTATCCTACTTATTTAAAGAATACATCACACAACTATCCAGTGACTAATTTCATTAAAAAAAATCCTGAGTATATTTAGATGTATTATAAAGAATTCAATTAATAAAGATTCTTATCCATAATTTATATATTTAATCTTATTCTTTTGTTTATCTATATTCATTAATTAGAAATGTTTTTATGGTATGGGTGTGGCATCAGATTACGTGTGTGCTATAATAATGTATGACGATGCAGCACCCTGCCTACGTCACAATACGTTACGCCACTGTATTGCTGCTAACATATGATTGGTTAATAGAAAAAAATTGTCTTGACATCATTGGTCATCGATTTAAAGAATTAAGGTCGACTTTTAAAAATGCGCGCTAACACTCGTCGCACACATATTATATTTCAAATTAATTATTAAAAAAGCAGGAAAAAAACCAGGACTTATTATTATCTCATTAATTTAATCATCTCTCCTAAGAGAATTATAATATAGTAGTTCTACATATTATTTATCGAATAGATAGTTTTAAAAAATAACAAAATATCAACTTGTACGTACTTGTGTGTTGTTGTATATCACCACATCATTTAATTTGACTTAATTTTAAACATTTTTTTGGTAACAATTGTTAAACACGTAATTATATATCGAAAATATTTGTGCGTAAAAGTTACTATTACTTTATAGTCATATCTATAGACATAGGCCCTTGTACTTAGCGAAAAGATGGAATAATCATATAATATCATATTATACTACTAAAGTTAAAAGTATATACTTAATATCTTGTAAAAATATAGTTTCGTAATATGTACAGAAGTATTAGCTAAGAATCAGAGATACATTATAAATTCGTTTTCATATATCTTCATCGACAACATAATATATTATTATTAAATTGAAAAAAAATTTAGAAAATCTCATATCTAATAATCACCGAGTAGTTCTTTAATAGCTTTTTGAAAATGTGCTATTATTTTCTTATCATTATATCAAAGTAATCGGTTTTTTCTCTTGTCCATAATTAAATTCTTCTATCCAGCTGAAAAACTGTAATTTTTTTATATATATATTTGTATTTTAAAACTGATAAAGCTAAGCATACTTTATCTTTAATGTGATTGTAAAATACTTAAGCAGACACGAAACATCAAGGGTGAGAAACTATCAACGCGAATAGTAAAATGAATTAACTTTTTCTCTCTCTCTCTCTCTCTCTCTCTCTCTCTCTCTCTTCTTTTTTACGAGTCCAAATCTGGTAGAGCACAATTGCTATAACTGCTGCTGCTGCTGTTGTTGTTGTTAGTGGTGTTGTTGGTGTTGTTGTTGCTGTTGTTGTTGCTGTGGTTGTAAATGTCCCGCGTGTCGTTGAAATGAATATCAGGTGATGAGCTACCCTTACCAATAAGGGGATTCTTTGATTTTACGAATTTGTTTCTGCGAGGACTGCATACCTATACAATATTTAGGAGGAATGTTTTCTTTCTCATAATTCTTATAGCATTGTATGCTCTGATGATAGCGGTTTACTTGAAGAGGGAAGCAGTTTTGATCAATATTTTCCGTAATTGGCCTATCTACCGATGATGGAGACATCAATCCATTGTCAACGCGATTGCAAATATCTTGATTCTTATCCACCAATTTCTTTGAACAAACAATCAGAATATAAATATATTAATCATTTTGTATAACGATTATATCTAAGAAAAAAACGATCTAAGAAAAAGAAAATACTCACAAATTTTCGGCTTTCCATAAATTTGATAACACCTTCATTTTCCCCATTGATTAGATCTATTTCAAATTTTTTTCCAAGTATTTTGACTTCCTTCTTACGCACATTGTTCAGATTATTATCGCGCATACTTAAGGGCGCTTTCGAATTTTTTAAAAGACCATCGTAGGAAGAGAACATTTTCAGATCTTGAAACTGTGTTCCTACTAATTCTTGACCATGATTTTTTGGTCCTAAAATTTTCACCTAACAAAATAACAAAGTATATTTGTTTTCTTCCAAAGTTATATCCAATTATTTGTATTTAAATATCGATTTGTTTTTTCTTACCTTCGTATTAGCTTGATTTTCTGAATCGAGAATTTTGATTTCTGGATGATTGAGGGCTATCATTCCAGTATTGTGATCGTTTTCATCAAATGATAGTTTCATTTTGGAATCACATTCTACATGATCGTGTATAGTATTGTTAATAATAATCATATCTTCTGATATACTTTGATTAGACTTAAACAAAGGCAAGGTATTATTTATCATCGATGTAGATGAATGATTCTTGTATAAAAATGAGGTACTTGTTTCCCTTGAAAATCCAGAAATATCATTTTTATGATTAAGAATATTCATAAAATCGTGATGATTCGACATTACATCTAAACCTATAAATTTAAACAAATGTATCATGTATAAATGCATAGATAATTATGACAACGGACGGTATAATTAATTATTTAAAAATATATAATACTTATATTAACCTTCGTCATCGTGTTCCGTAATATTGATACTATTATGTTCAATACCCAAAGATTTAGAACAAAGAATAAAATCATCAATTTTGGGTTGAGGTAAAAAGTTATGATCGTTCATGAAACGTTCATCGAGACATCTGCTTTCCAAAATATTCACTTCTTTATCCTCTAACATCTCAATCGAATCCATCGGCGGCATTTGCTTCCGCGATGAATTAGAATTAAGAGCCGTAATTTGATTATTTGCATCGTTAATTATCATATCATTGTTATTATGTAAATTTGCAGTATTGATAGAGTCCGATTCGTCGTTATTAAACATTGTCATCTCGTGAGAATTCTGTACCATAAGATCGCGAGCTTCATTACTTGTCATTAACTGTGAAGTTAAGTTTGTATTGAATATTTTTCTAGTAATTAGATTATTTTAGAAAATATTACCTCGTAACCACCATCTTCAGTTGCACGAATAAATTGTATTCCACCTTGTACAGCAAGATCTAATAATTCGTTATACTCATCGGTCGTAGAAATTGTAGATGGATCAAACGAACGGTGTAATTCACTTCCGATATGATCCGAATATATAAATTGACCGTCTAATGATGTCGTAGTAGACATACCTAACATTTGGTAATACATCAAAATAGAAATACATTTACATGAGATAATAAATGTAAAAGATACCTTGATGTGATTCGGATCCAGAGTCAATAGCAAAACGTGATTTTCCATCGGATTCGATTTTTGGAATGACAGAATTTACAATAGGCACACGTATTTGTATAGATTTGATATTATCCAAATTTCTAGTTCCGATAGAATTCATTCTCTCAGTTGTCTTTGTATCTTCGCTATTCGTAGAAGAAACGTTCTAGAAAAAATATGTATATAAACGTTGGATACGAATTAACAAATATTTGTATTCATTTTTTTTTTTTTAATCTATATAATATTTTTTGATAATAACAAAATTTATATATATATATATAAGGTTTTATTTCTAACCTCCGGCATTTTATTCCCTTCTTCACCGGGCAATTGTACTATTCTGACATTTTTACTACAACGAAATAAATCAAAATATAAGTTTAGAAATACTTGTACACATAAATAACAGGTTTATTATAAATTACTTGAAGAATTCATTATAGAATTTATATAAGAGTTTTTTTTTACATACTTTTTAATAATATTCTGATTGTTGGGTCCGGCCGGCGGACCAACTGGCTGCCGATATTTAATGCCGTGTTTGTATTCCTCGTGCGATCTCAATGAAAATCTTCGTGGAAATTCTTTGTCACAAATCGTACACGTATATTGCATTTTTTCAGCATGCGCGTGTGCCTTTACTTTATGACACACTAAATTCGACATTTGATTAAAACCTTTCCCGCAAATGTCGCATTTATATGGTCTCTCGTTTGTATGAGTGAAAACGTGATTTCTTAGATTACCTAAACAATTGAAAACTAATTAATTAGATACCACTTTGATGAAATGTTTACTATGGAAATGGAAACTATGTTTACACCTTTTTGATGAAATCCTTTTCCACATATATGACACTTATGTGGTTTGTGTTCGGAATGAGTTTTCCTATGCGAGATTAATGTTGATACTCTAAAATATAAAATACATTTATTTATTTATTAATTCATTGATTATTCCATTTGTTGCTTACTTCGTCGTACCTATTGAATGTTTTTTTGCAAAATTCACAGATGTACGGTCTCGCATCGCTATGAATGGCTTTATGTTGACTTAAAGTTGACAATTGACGAAAAGCTTTACCACAAATTTCGCATTTAAAATTTCTTTCGTCTGTATGAGTTGGTAAATGTCGCATCAATGTGTATTGATGGCGAAATTCTTTAGAACCTGTATTTATATTGATTAATAAAACAATTATAATATATTAGAAAAATCACAAATGCAAATAATTAATCATACGTACAAATTCCGCATTCCCAAATTTTGATCGTTTTCCCATCGCGTTTTAAACGTTTGACAAAATGTAATCTTGATCTAATATCATCTTTATCAATTAAACGAGTGGTAGAAGAAGATGGACCGTCATTTAGCGGCGGATGTGAGTAAACGACAACGTTATTATCATTCGTAGGATTGCATTGTTCTAAAATCTGTAGAAAAAATTCATCTTATTTCATTCATATTCAATTTGTTAGTTTCAATTGAGAAGTAATGACAAATATATTTGATTTATTTATTGTTCAACTTGTTACTTTATAATTCAGAGCATCCTTTCCGAGAAGTTTGCTGACTGTGCTCTCAACTTTAATTATGTCAGTATCGGTGATTGTATCCAAATTCATTGAGTTATGTAAATCACCCTTCAACAAATAATTTATTTAATTGATATTATTGAAAATTAAAGAACAAAATGCAATTTTTAAACAATTTTCATTGATAAATGTTATCATTTACTTGAATTAATTGATGATCGTTCGAAGATGGTGCGCTAGAAATAATTTGAACACTCTCTGTTAAAACATCATCTTTAGGTTCTTCTTTTACAAATACCTCGTATACACTGAAACAATATATTTATTAATATTAATAAAAAAAAAATAATAAAAAGCGATTATTCAAGCAATAATTTTACCTGATTACTTCATCTGGAACTGTTCGAGAAAATTGTACTTCGTTTTCGTCGTATTGCGTACTTTCAACGCAATCCAAAAGAGAATCTCCAAAATTATTTGTTTCATCTATCAATAATAAAGACAATATAGAACAATCAAGAACACAGTTTTTTTTTTTTTTTTGTGTGAATTGAAGATTGTAATCAAATACTTTTACGCATCTACGGATTTACTAATCTCTTTTTACCAAGTATTTCCGGTAGAAGTTAGATTTATTCATTCAAAAGGAAGATAAGAAAGTGTATTCATGCACATATACACCACATCAATATTTGTTCGTATCTCATTTGTTAATATAAGTATATTG
The DNA here is from genome assembly GCF_001465965.1 of Polistes dominula. The sequence continues at coordinate 18,957 of NW_015149099.1, forward strand.
ACAAATAATGCCAGTACTTGGAAAAGAAAAAAGAAAATAATAATTTGTTCATACACAATAGGATGTCTCAAATAACACGCGACTGCGAGTGCAGTGAACATTACAGAGCAAGAATAACAACTACAATCAAAATCATCAAAAGTATGTATATATATATGTGAAAGAGACAAGTTAAAAATGTGCACACATACTAATTATTGTGTTTTCCATCTTTCTTCGTTTCTGTAATAATAAATAAGATGACGAAAAGTCCAACACATATACTGAAGAGTACTTATCTTTCATTCCATAGGATTATACATACATCTTTTTTATCAAAGGATACTTGAGAATTTGTATACATAGAAAAGTTATGTTAATTCTATCCTATTGATATCAATTAGTAAGCTGAAAATGACTTTATAATACATTTAGAAATTTCACCACAGCTCGTGTTAATTAGATAATTCAAATAATTTCAAAATGTTTTTAAAAATAGTAGATAATTAAGTTTAATTAAAGATAAAGAATTTGTAGCATTCTCTCTTTGCATTATTGTCTTGGAAATAATTTAAATTTACATAATTGTTATAGATACATTTTAATATAAACGGAAGTAATACACAAATATTCAAATCTTCAACAACTACCGGTGTACGTGAAATGATCGATTATCAGGGAAATTTGAATTAAATATTAAATTTAAATATGCGTGTTGATTGTAATCTGATAAAAAAAAAAAAAAAAAGAGAAAAAAATTCAAGAGAAATAAATAAATATTTGAAATAATAAATGTAGCATCGATGAAAGATGCGTTCTCCAATATTAAAAATTGACTATTCATAAACTGTTTTTTGCGTATAATGAGGAAAAATGAAGTGTTATGCATGTATCTCAACGATAATTAACATTCGGAAAGACAATCTACGAACTATAGGGATCAGTAGAAGGGCGATATTTGGTAGATGGACTTTTTTTTTATTCTATCGATGATATTAAATAAACAAAAGCCGCCATTATCAGAGCTGATCGCGTTTGAAGCGCGTTACGATCGCTTAACTTTTTTCTAACAAAACTATTTAATAGAAACTTATTAAATGATAAATATATCAAAATAAATAATTCTGATTACTCACAATTATATGTTTGTAGTAGATTGTTATCGGACATCTTTTTAACGTCAGATTTTAGTCTAAAACTATTAGTTTTGCACGTGGACGTTTATATCGCGGCTGTATTCGCATCGACCGCCACTATGAAAACGTATGTAAATGGCATTAAATTAATCGATGACTTGTTTAAAACGCCTCTCAACGGATTCATTTGCAATTATTCCCTTTTATTGAAAATTGACGCTCGCTATATGTCGAACAAGAAGAGCAGTAATTTCAATAAATTCATCTAATAAACAAATGAATAACCGGTTAGAATAATTAACGTTTCACGTCATTCTTTTATTTCCCCTTTTTTCTTTCTACTTTCATTGATTACATTTTAATTACAATTAAAACAATTCAATCATTAATACGCGAATTATTTCCTTTTTTTTTTTTTTTTAATATTTGAATATTTGAATATTTTGAATATTTTTGAATATTCCGTTACACTACTCAATCGGTATATAGTTAACGTTCGCATGGTAAAACAGGTAATGCGACGCGATGCCATCTAGTTTCATTTTGATACTGTTTGTTATTATATATATCAAAGGAGACTTTGGAATAAGTTTATATTTTTATTTGTATTTTTATTTGTAGATAGTAATATAAAGAAATATTAATTAAAAATGGAAAATACAGTACCAGAACCAAAGTATCTTTTACGTAATAATATGGGACCCGTTCATTGTCTTTCATTTTATCTTACTTCTACCAGGGAACATTTATATGCTGGTTGTTCTTCAGGCAATATTTACATTTGGGATTTGGAGGTATGAAAAATATGTCTTTTTAGAATATATTTGAAATGATTTAACATATTTATTGTATACATTAAATATTTATTTAATACTAAATATAATTTTTCTTATTTTCTTATTTATCCAATTTTTGAATCATAACATATATTAACATATTTATTTCAGACTAATAGGGTTGCGAAACAGTTTCATGTAGGAGAAAAAGATCCCTGTCTAACTATGCTTAATATGAATGACAATCATTTATTAGTCCAACAAAAATCAGGTAGTATCAAAATGTACAAATCCGCTGAATCATATTGGGAAATAGATAGAGAAATTCATCTTGATAATTATACCTTTTGCAGGTATATCATTTTACTGTTATAATCAAAGAATAGATTGAACAATTACATTTATGAGGGACTTTTTTGCATGATTACAGATCTCAAATATTATCGGAAGATGTTATCATTGTTCCTCTTAAAAATTCTAACATTGGATTGTATTCCACCCAAAATTTAGACATGATCACGACGTTAAATTGCGAACAAATCTCACGTGGGAAAAACTTAGGTGAAGTAATGGCTATAAAACCCTTGTCATCTGATAATCAACAAGTTCTTATCGCTTACGAGCATGGATTACTTGCATTATGGGATATAAGAGAAAGAAAAGTCCTTCATTATATGCATATTGAATCTTTCCCCATGACTCTTGACTTTGAAACTAAAAATATGCAAGGAATAGTTGGTTTTCCTTCTGATAAATTGCAGGTAACATTTGAATTTGTATAATTATTATATTTCAATCGGATCATATGATATATGATATATAGAATTTCTTCTTTATAATCTAGATATTTAGTTTATTATCCGACAAATTAATAGATAAAAAGCAAATAACTTTAAGAACATCTGGTACGTCTGTTACAAGTTTAAGACCGGATACAAAAATTTGTGCTGTTGGTAGCTGGAACGGTCGTATTAGATTATACGCTTGGAAAAAGTTACAATGTTTAGCTGTGATTAATGAATATACAGATATTGTCTACGATATAGTTTATTCGCATAAAAAAGTACAATCGTACGATTGTAAATGTTTAATGGCCGCTGTAGGATTAAATGGTTCTATATCTTTATGGGATCTTTATAATTGATGATATATTGAATCAATTTTAGGATTAAATATCTTTCTTCCACTGTAAATATTAAATAAATATATATACATTGTTTTTTAATGAAATGTAATGAAAAAATCATTTAATCTATAATTATCATTGGATTTTATTTTAATTTTTTTATTGTTTTCTTTGTATACATACACGTACTCAATCGATCTTGTTTGATTTAAGGTTACAATATATCTTACTATCGAAACCACGTGAATTCTTAAGAATTTTTAAGTACTCTCTTAAAGATAACTGTATAAATATATTTATTAAATCAGGTTATTCCCTAAAAGAATATTTCCAGTGGAAAACTTTTAAGTGAAACTTGAAAAAAAGAACAAAACAAAATGTATGAGTGGTGCCTTTCACTACTACCACCACCACCACCACCACCACCACCTCTCACCTGTTATACTCGATTTATCAATACTGTCACAATATTTTTCAAATATGTTCACAATCATATCTCAGGTGAAGATGTTTTGATAAAGATTATTATCGAATTATTACGAAAATGTGATAATAATAAATCGTTTATAAAATCACAGTTGTTCCCGGTTGTTTTTTTTAGACACATTGCAATTACACATAATCATCGCCGCGGTTTTATAATTCCATCGTCAATATTTGTTTTTCTTTTATTTTCCAAGAAAATGTTTTCTTTAAGAAAATTATTCTTTAACAAGTCTACATTATTTAATAAACAATTGCACACTTCGAATTTATTGTAAGTAATTATGTTTCAAGAATATACATTGTAATTTTATTATTATAAATTATAGAAACTTTTTATATTAGATTTTAAATGTAATTTATCCTTAAGGATTGTTATTAAATAATGTGAACAATAATTAAAACAGAAGTACGTATTAAAACAAAGAATAATTTAATGTGAAAATTGAACAAGTTTTTTCTACATGAAAAATGAATTCTCTTAGAGTTTGTATTTTGTTTAGAGTGCAAAGTTTCATTTAAAAAATGCTTTGTCTTTCTACATATATATTTTGTGTACTAAAATAAAGGTAATATTATTTTTAAATATTCGTTTAGAGGTTATAAACTAGAATTAGTTAATCCTTTGTTGAAATTAAAAACAATGACAATACTTGTTGACTTCTGATTTAATTATATGTAGAATCCACGAACAAGTTTAAAGTGTAATTATGATTTTGTAGATACGATGCGATTATAATAGATGGAAATAAAATTTCAAATGAAATTAAGGAGGAATTAAAAAAAGACATCAATGCTTGGGTAAGTGTAGGCAACAAGAAACCAAAATTAGTGGCTATTCTTGTAGGAAAGAATCCTGCCAGCCAAGCTTATGTTAAAAGAAAAATAGAATCTGCAAATTTCGTAGGTAATACATGTTGTTAAAAAGTATATACAAATTTAATGCTAATGATGATTAGTTACTTATCAATTAATTGTTTAGGTATTGAAAATTACACAATTAATCTGGATGAAAGCATAACTCAAAAAACGTTACTGGAAAATATAAATAACTTGAATGAAGATCCATCGGTAGATGGGATTATTGTGCAATTACCATTGCCAAAGGGTCTCAATGAGAAAGAAGTGTGTCAAGCAATATCATCCAGAAAAGATGTTGATGGTTTTCACTTAGAAAATATAGGAAATTTGACATTGGATAATAAAGGTATTATACCGGCAACTGCATTGGGTGTAAGAGAGTTAATAGTAAGATCAAATGTTGAAACCTTTGGAAAGCACGCAGTTGTGATAGGAAGATCTAAACACGTTGGTTTACCAATAGCTCTGTTACTACATGCAGATGGTGCAGGTATTAATATCTAAATTAACATTAAATTATTGTTTTTCTATCAAGTTCATAGAGCTGCAGTTTGAAATGTAATAATTTTCATAGGAGAAACGGGTGGATTAGACATGACAACAACAATTTGTCACATCAATACTCCTCCTGAACAATTAAAACAAATGACAAGACTTGCTGATTTAGTAGTAGTAGCAGCTGGTATTCCTGGTTTAGTTACAAGAGACATGATCAAACCTGGAGCATGTGTAATTGATGTTGGAATTAATAGAATCAAAGACAAAAGTAGTAATAAAAACATCCTTGTTGGAGATGTGGATTATGAACAAGTGAAAAAGGTTGCAGGATATATAACACCTGTACCAGGTGGTGTGGGTCCTATGACAGTTACGATGTTGTTAAAAAACACATTTACAGTGGCTAAACAAAATTCAGAAAAGAAATTATAGTAGCTGAACATTTTATAATAAAGTCATTTTATGTACACATGAAAGTATTTAAAAAAAAAAAAAAAATACAAAATATACGTTCAAATTTGAAGTACAATTGCAACACCAGCAAGAATCCACTTATTTGCTTTGTCACGAGTTCTTAAATTGAACGTCCAAACGTAAGTTGGTCCACGACTTCTTGTTTTGTAAACTGGACATTCATACATATTTTTAAGATCTTGCTTATCTTGTGTTATTGCTCTAATGTATACTACAGGCATTAAAGGAAACAATTCTTTTAAACGTGCATCCGTGATTACACCTGTTTCAATATCCCAACGAGCACCTTCCATGTATAAACTATTAATGTAAGAACCTTCACGTGGTGGTGCGCTATGGAAAACAATTCAATCAAATATATACACAGCAGCAATAATATAAATGTGATTTTCTTACGTGACTTCCTCTTTTTGTTTTGTAGTTACTTCACAATGTAAACACATTTTATCCAAAGGCCATTCATTTTTACGTGCAGTTTGTTGCATGATTGCAGTAAGAAATGATTGAGGATTAAAAAATCCTCCTAGCCAAACTGATGAAGGAAGCTATTAGAAAATATTTCAATATTAATATGTAGAACTGAAACAATCATAAAATACAGTAAGAAGCAGTAGAAGAAAAAGTACTGAATGTACAATGCAACTCTGATGCAACCCTGATAAAAAAAAAAAAAAATATAAGATAAATGTTGTACATTAAAATCCGACGTCCAACTAGCAAGTTCTCCAACTCTGTTTAACATATCGGTAAACCAGCTGCTTAAACTAAGATTTGAAGGATAAGCTAATCTATTCCATAATGGTGGAACAGAATTAATAAATATATGATCTTGTAAGACTTCCATATCAGAGCTAATTGTAAGTTCACCCTGTAATAATGAAATGAAATGAAAGAGAAAATGATTGAAATTAATACTTTTAATTCAATTTTGATAAATACCTTTAATCCAAGTGTTAATTCTCCAAGAGATCTTTTTAATTCATTACACAATATATTCATTCGTTCACATTCTTGAAAAGAAACAATGACATATGGTGTAGGTTCTTCAACCTGGAAGATAAATGTCTATTTGAAAATAATTCTTAATATTGAAATATAAAATATAATTAAATGATTAATTTTCCTATTCACCCTGTCCATTAATTCTGGTATATTAAATTCTTCAGGAAGTCTATCCAATAAATCCTCTATAGTATATTTCACTTTATCTTCCATTGAAAAACCTCCTTCAGTGGTTTCAATAACATCTCTTGGTTGCATTTCTATAAGAGTTCTAAAAAGATTTTCTGCAGTTGCTGTTAAAAATCCTACGAAAGATTTGAAGTATTATTTTTTTAGTATATTCTCATTTTATAAATTTGATATATTATAATATTTAGTAATGAATATATACAAATATACCTATTTCAGCATTTGGATGAAGTCCATATAAAATAGGACTTTCAGCGGGTAAATAATCATCAATATATTGATGATATGCCATGTAATCACTATTAGGCGGTACTAAAAATCCTGGTGTTAAATACAACTCCCCTTCAATGAGTTCAGGTTGTAAATATTCTATAAGATATGTTTTACATAATCTTCTGTCCCAGTCATCAGTAATATGTCCACCATACATTATTTCACCAAATAAATATCTAAGATCTTCCCATGGTACTTTAACATTATTTTCTAAATAATTTAATAATACTGAAACGCTAATAGTCAAATCACCGACACTGAATGGGTAAGACTGAAATATGTAAAATAACGTCAATAGAACAATGAAGAAAAAGAAAAAATGTGAAAAATATATTTATTAAATATACTTTATTCCATCCTTGTGCGCCGAATTTTCTACGTTCGTTAATAACAGCATGATAGTAACATAAAGCAAATAAGATAGCTTTAAATTCTGTTTCTTTAGTACACGAGTCCAATGTTTCTTGTGAAAAATTATCTAATGCTTTATGTATATTAGCATGCATTCCTGTTGGAGGCTCATTTGTAATCTTAATAGCTGATTCTAATATACCCTGAACAGAAAATCCAAATGTATTAACAAACATATCATTGATATAAAATAAATATTTGTCAACTTGATAAATCACTTGTGGTATAATTGATTGAGAAGGATCAGGAGCAGGTTCAGCACTCATATATAGACGATAATTATCATGAGGATTTTCTGTAAGTTGTTCTATTTTTCTTTCTAATTTTGGTAACCAACTTTGTACAAGATGAATGTTTTGTAATATGACCCAGTGTCCTTCGGCTGCTGCAATATTCATAGCTTTTTCAGCGATAGGTTCTTGTCCTTGACCTAATGATACATTATGGAAATTTTGACCATCCATTGTAAATCCTAATTTTTGTCCTAGGTTTTCCACATCCTATGAACATTAATTTGTTTCTTATTGTTAGGATATAAATATTGTTTATATTGAATAAAACATATTACATCATACTTTTAATGGATCTACACCAGGAGAAAGGATGAAAAACACTGGTGTTATTGAACTTGTTTCCTCGTATGATTTTTCAAAAGGTAAAGCTCTGAATTGAACAAATTTTGGGCCTAATTTTTCTTCTACGAATAAACTGATATAAAAGATAAATAAAAATAAAAGTTGTCAAATGTGATTTAGTTTTTTAGAACTTTGTTGCATAAAAGATATGTGTATATATTAAAGACATAATCGTTTACCGTACAGCATAAGTCATACGATCCAATCTCATACATCTGATCATACATAATCTCTGTAATGCTGTTACATTTTTCCATTCCTGTGGAAAACGTTCTTTTTCTGGTGTTTCTGATTCAACAATTTTCTTCCATCGTTTAGATGCTCCTTCCATATCTCGATCTAAATGTTGAAATGCGTCCATTCCACTTAAATATACTATACCACCCCAATTCTTGTTATCCAAAAAGTCAACACGACTTCGAAGATAGGGAACATAAGGAAATCGTAAAATAAAATCTACTTCCACTAATGATATTTCTTTCATATGCAATAAAATCTATTATTTAAGAAAAATCATGATAATTAAGATAAATTGATAGAGTTTAGTTATATATAAATTACGATTATGTTTACTCACTTGTATTGTCATTTGAAAAAGAAATATAATTTTATCACTTTCAAATAATCCTCTACTAGTATACACATATACTAAATACGTTATACTCTGTATTAAATAGGAAACACGTTTTTCGACGCTGTCAGCTAATTCTGCAAACTTAATAGCATTTTCAAATACTATACTAAATGCTTTTAGGGAAAATTGATACAACATATTGATTTTATAAAGCTCATTTAAAATGAAATATAAAAGACTAGCTCTGGCAGCAACTGGACGATATAATTCTCTTGCCATATCTATTTTAATGGCAGTTTCTTTAGCTTCAGCTGCCTTAATTTCAATTTCAGCAGCTGTTCTTTTAGTCGTTTCAAGATTTACAACAAGAGTGATGTCACTTAAAATGTCAGGCCCAGCTGAAGATAATCTGATTAAATAATAAATGAAATATAAATATTTCTTTAAAAAAAAAAAAAAAAAAAAAAAAAACATGCACATACACACACACACGTAAATAAAATCTTTACCTATGTAACAAATCATCCTCCAATGCTTTCAATGTAATTTTAAATGTATTTTGTTGAGTAGTAAGTTCGCTTTTTGTACTTTCTAAATCTGGACGTTCAGCTTTGACTACTTCACCTAATAATTGTTCCTCCAAGCCATCTCTTGTAACAGTAAAATTAATAATCGTAGTTTGTGCTTGCATTTCTGGTTTATAATGTGGATTTGCCAATTTGGTTTGCAATATAAGTCTAAAATTTGGATCATAATCCACTTCTTTGTCTCCTATTTTTAAAGCCCTGAAAGAGAAAATCTTATGCTATGGAATTTTAAACTACGGTAGATATGGAAGGGGAGGTTTTTGCATACCGTCCTTTTCTGATAAGAACTCGAGCTAGAACTGGATCCAATACTGCATCAACTGTTTCCATAATATTTTCTAATAAAACAACTTGTCCATTACTAATAGCAAATTCAATCACATCCAAATAATTGCGTTGACTTAATCGCAATACTTTGAGCTCGTCACCATATTTATTCTTAATCCATTTGATTCCTTGTAATTGTGGATCAATCATTAATGGCCATCTACTTGAATTTGTAAGTATTGTCGCATTTTCTGCTGACATTTTGTCAGCAGGTAATCCTATTTAAAATATTTATATAGTACATTAATCATTAAGAAAAATTGTTATTATATATGCACAGAAATACCTTCATTGTTCCATTGAGCAATTTGAGTATCATCTGTTATTAATGATAATAAATCTAAATCAGGTGTTCGTGGAATACTGATTTCTAATTTATCAAAGTAAGGTAGCCAATGTATATTGAGTAAATCTAATCTGTATTTTCTCGTAAAACCACCCATATATGAAATAAATGCTGTTACAAGTAGGACATCACCGGGCACAGTAATTCCTGATCTTTTCAACCTTTATAATGATTGAAGAAATGATTTCATGGTAATATGTACAATAGTATATTACTCACATTTCTAAAGTTTCAGTCCAACGTATCTTTTCCGAAGCTAAACCATTAACTAATCTATTAGCAAGATCTATAGTTAAAGCTGTTGCATCTGCTTCGTCTTGACACTTTTGTTTTTCTGCCAATGCTATTTCCATTTTTTCACTAAGAACATCCAATACTTTTTGAAGTTCCTAAATTTATATACAATTATCATATAATGATATTAAATAACATTTGCTTGCTTTTTTTCTGTCTCTTAATAACTTACATTCAAACGACTTCTTAAATAATGTAATCTATCCATTGCAGCTTTGAGTTCGGCATTAGCTTGAGCAAGAGCAGCTCTCAAAGGTTTTACAGTTTCATTGATGTAATGAAACACCATTATATTTTTTACCCAACTGCATAAGCCTGCAGCTGCTTGAGATTTCGAATAAATGAGTTCTGGTTCAAATTCTATACGTTATAGAAAAAAAAAAAAGAATAATTTACATGTCTAAATATTAATTATAAATTTATAGTTGATTATTGTTCTATACCTCGGTCAGTGATATAAGGTTGAATAGCTCTAACAATTTCAGGATGAATATTTTCTTTATCATAATTATGCAGTGCTGTAAGAAATGCATCTACAGATCCCATCATTGCTTTACATGCTTTCCAACTTCTATCTTTAGGTATTTGACCTCTCGGTGCAAATAAAACTAATACTGCTTGTGCAACTTTTGTAACTGCTTCAGGTGGTGCACCAAAAGATTTCAACTCTGTCAAGTTACTCTGAAATTAATTGTCGTTTTATTTTTTTTTTATTAAAAATATCATTGTAATATGTGGATAATTTATTATATAATATTATAATAATATTATTTTTATTTGTTTTGTAATTATTTATTTAATAATTATAAAAATGCGCGCCTGTAGGAATGCAACCCTCCATACACAGTTTGAAAATGTTGCTTGCGAGCGCCATCTCGCGGGACGGGATTTTTTTGAAGCCCAAACTGTTTATACACTCATGTATTACGGGTTGCCTATCTTTCGGGCAGAAAAAAATTCCGTCTCGCGAGATGGCGCTCGCAAGCAACATTTTCAAACGGTGGATGGAGTGTTGCATACRAATAGGCGCAATATATATATATATATTAATAATTAATAATAAAAATGTAACTTTAATTTTGTAATACTAATAATAATATTAATATATTTACCTTATTCAAAGTATCTAATGCTGCTTCAGCTTGTTTCACAGCAGGTTCTGCTTTGGCTAAATCTTCATCGCAATATCTTTGTCTTTCAGCTACTGTCTCTTTTATTTCAGCCACTTTGACTTCCTCTTCAGACACTACAAATACAAAAATATATATTTACGATTAATTATTTAATGAAATATTAACGTGAATATAATTTGAATTTGTCTCTCACCAAAAGCTTTCTCAACTTCAGCTTTAGTGTTCTCCGCTTGTACTTCTTGTAAAATTTGATCAGCTATTTCATTCTTCTTTATTAAATCTATTTCTTGTACTGCAAGCACAGCTTTTAGTTTATCTACCTAAGGGATGATAAATATATAAGAATCGTATAAAAACAATTGAAAGAATATTCTTTTACTGATAGTTTCAATTGAATAAAATTACTTCTTCCGCACAGCTGTCCAACTTTTCCAAACCATTTTGAAGTCGTGTAATCATATTTTGAACTTCAAATGTTTTTTCTCTCAATAATTTCGAATATAAAGAAATTTGTTCCAAAAATGATTTGGGCGTTGTATAATTATACCTTTTCTCATTTTGTAGATACAATTTGGATGTTTCATTAACAATCGTATGTACAAAAGACATAAATAAGGAAGCAGACCTTTTATATTCTTGGGGTAATTCATTAAGCTCCTGTAAAAATCTGGCAGAAACAGATTGCAGTGCTTCTTGAGGCCAGTCTTGAAACCAATTAATTGACGTGCAATTAACAATAGCTGGAAATTGTCTAACTCTATTTCTTAAAGTTGCACCGACCGGTGAAAAGCAAAGTAAACATTTTAAAAATTTACGAACACGATCTATGAAAAATTTCCAACAATTCTCTTTGGAATCAACTTGTCCTGTTTGCCTTACCTAAGTACACGAACAAAACATTAACAATTAATCTTATAATATATATATAAAAAAAAAGTGAAAAATGATGATCTATTTAAACGATACCTCATTTCGTACGGCATTAATGATATTATCCATTTCATCGTCTGGAAACAATTCTAAAATTTCTCCAGATGCTAACATATCATTTATAACGACGAGAAATTTTTCTTGAGCAATTTGCGAATCGGTCATTAAAAAAGCAATGCCTATACTTTTAAGACCAGCTTTTAAGTAAAGTGCAGCTAAGTCGGATTTTAAATCAATTAGAGAATAATCTTTTGTTAATTGTATTTGAAATACCTACGTTTGAGAATAAAATTAGCATTGTTCACATTGTATTATTATTATTAATTTAAAACGTACCTCTAATGCTGATATAAATGCAGATAAACGTGATAAAGATTGTTTTCCACTACCTCCTACACCAACCAATAATCCATTTCCTCTTTGTGATTCTAATATTCTATTGATACGACATACATGATACATTGCATCGTCAAATAACACCAAGTTCATTGCCGATATCTGTTATGTAAATATACATATATATATATATATACTTAATAACAACAAAATTATATTTAATTAATAAATTATTCCATTACCAATTCATTATAACTCAATAATGCATCATCGAGTAATTTAATTAAGTGATTCCAATCTCTGATTGGCATATATTTAGACTCCCCAATTCCTTCAGCAAAATGACAGTATATTATAGGTTTAGCAAGTACTATCTTGTCATTAAATTCCTAAATATGATTTTCAATTAAATAAGAGCTGTTATGTTAAAGATTAGTAAAGAAAAGAAAATGAAATTTTAATTACTGGTATATTTTGACGAAGTACTTCTAACAACAATTGTTCAAACGTGTTCTTGTCTTCAAAATTAATTAATTTATCTGAATATACTCGCATTGATTCATGAACAAATAATCTTACGAGATAATTTGGCATTGGAATTGTATCGCCAGTAGAGAAAAGTATGCCCTGAAAAATACACAAATTAATTTATTTTATTATGAAAAGATACTCTGATTGATTGGTTGATTCCTTGATTGGTTGGTTGATTTTTACTTACTTGAAAAATATTTGATAAATCCCTTAAATTAAATATATAATGAAATTTGATAGCAGTTGGTAAAAATGTTGTTGCTACTTTAGTGTGAAGACTCAATGCTGCATTAATTATTGGCTCTGTCATTTTTTGAACAGCCACGTTGATTTTATTTTGTGGATTAGTTAGATGTTGTTCAAGCATTTGACTGTATATTGTTTCCAATGCATCACGATGCGGAAAACTATTAGCAATTTAATGCAATAGAAAAAGCTTATGGGAAATTTAATATATAAATATTAATAATAAGTATATTTATATTTTACCTAACAGCAAATACAGCAAAATGTCTTTGCAAACGTGGATCTATCGTGAAGCTCCCTACTGTTGGATTCATACACGAAACATATTGAGTATTGTGTATATCTTTTAATGTTAATTTCTCTCTGTCATACCTAAAGAAATGTATTATTATTATTATTATACCACATACTCTATTCAAATAATTTCCATGATTAATTTGATATAAATTTACCAATGTCCATAATCCATGTATTGTCTAATCAGTGAATGCGATTGTACAGTTCCATAAGTATCTATTTCTGGCATATTCATATCATCTATAAAATAAACTAAAAGTTTTGTACCAGGTGGACCATAATTTCGTCCAGCCTTCTTTTCCAGATGTTTCTCTAATATTCTTTGTAACATTTCTAAACAAAATATTTATCAAATTTACAGAATATTACATGCTCAAATTTTGGAAGATAACTTTTGTTGTGCAACATAACTTACCAGACGTCGTATAATAATTTAGAGAAACATTTGCCATATTATAATTATCTGGCAATGTTGCTAATTTTTCAGCAACAATGATACTCTTTCCAGATCCAGCACTTCCAACTAACATAACTGGTAATTTTTTTTTCATTAATATATCCATAAAAAAACGCAAACGCACAGTTTCCCCCGTAGATACAAGAGATGCCTGTGTAACATGGCATGTTTATCATGTTATGTATATATATATCGTAGTAAATGATATTTCTAAAATTTGATACACTACTTGAATAGGAATATCCATATCCAATTCAAAGGATGTTACTTTACTTTCCCATGGCAGCCACCTTTTCGTTTCTGTATCTATGAAATAGTGAAAGACAGTACCAGTTGAAGGAAACGTAACAGCTTTAAATTCATTTTGCCACCATTTACTAAATTCTTCTCGCCAATCTTTCAATTGATCTTCAAACATTGACGATCCAAATGCCCAAATGCAAGCAAACGCAAAATACAGCTCATACCTTTTTTATAAATTGCAAACACAAGATAAGAGAATTAAAATAGCATATAATTATTTGTAAAAATAATTCCAAGTTGTTTTTTTTTTTTTTTTACCATTCTCTAGGACATTCTGGAGGTACATTTTCTTTCACCAAGAAACAATCAAGTAAATTACAAAGCATTTGTAAATGGCATATGTCTGGTATAGGAGTCACTTTTTTAAACTTCAACTTCAACGTTTCTAATGAAATTGGAACATATTTGTCAAATAATATAGCTAAATTTGCTCGTTCTGAACTGTCTCTTGTATCTGTCCAACTCATAACGTATCTAAAAACAATAATCAATATTTAATATATATTTTAATATATATATTGAAAAATTACTTACGGATTCCAACCCAAATCTTGCGGATTTATATATAAGATACCTGCCCTAGATACAGTAGCTGGTGTTGCAGTTCTGCGATTAAACAATCATATAATATGATTATTTATTTGTATTAATTGATAATAGTATATTTAATTTTATTGATATTAAATATTACCTTAAATGTGATACTTCAAATAACAAACGCATATGTTTTGTTAATGCAATCCTTTCATTACTCGCTAATGTTAAAACTTTGTTATCATCCATTACAGTATTCAATGATTCAATCCACATGGGATCAATATCACCATCAAATACAATCCATTTAGGACCATCACCCGACATATTTGCTTGTTCTCTCATTATCATCGATATTAATCTACATAATATTAATATCATCAAATATAATTCTCTAATATAAATCACAAATAATAATGCAAAGAAACATTTTTAAACAAACCCATCCTTCCATTCCCTAGTTGATGGATTTATAGTACCAAACAATTCATCGGTAGTTACAGCTTTTGGACTCAAATCATTGTAATATGGTTTAAGTTTCTGATTATGATAAGTTTTGTATAAAGTTTTCCATACTTGTGTTTTACCTGTCCCAGCTAATCCTACAATAAAAACTGAATGTCGAACGTTGAAAAGTTCTTCTAATTGTACAACCTAGTAGTAAAAGAAATATTTTTTAAATCACATGTTTGTTTTATTCATAAAAAAAGAAAAAAAAACACTTATAAATGCCTGCGATTGTAATTTACTTTTAATATAAATCCATCTTCTGGTTGCATTTTCAAATCAACTGCAGCACCTCTTATTATTTGTTCAAAATCCGTATCTCGTAATCGTGGTACATCTAATGCTGGGAATAAGTCACCTGAAAAGTTTGAAACATTTTACAATGTTATTGTTAATATTTAAATTCAAATTCAGTTAATGAAAGGATTGTTACGTAATTTGTAATATTTACTTATCAAACCCATGAACACAGGGATATCATCAGTTATTACTTTTGGTGTATTAAAATCTCTGAGTGCTCTCATTAATACTTGATCTTCAGGTCTCAAACGATCATCGCGTTTCAATTTACCAGCTACAACTAGAACAGACTTAATAGCTCTTAAACCCCAATCGTAATGATCTTGTTTGGATAAAAGTTCTCGACACAACGTGTACAACGTTATGAATTTTCTAGCTAATAAACGGGCATCTAGAAATCCTTCAGCTACTAACATAATTTCGCATATAAGTTCAAAGTCAGGCACGACCATAGCACAAGGACTAGAAAATAAAAATATACTCTTTCTCTCTCTCTCTCTCTCTCTCTCTCGCTCTGTTTATTTTACACGTGATAAAAAATAAAATCCAATCTACGTAAAATAATTACCGAAACAAAGATTTTATATTTTCAGGTAATTCTGTTCTACCAGCGTAACCAGGATTCATTGTTATAAACATTCCGACCGAATTAACAAGAACCAATTCTTCTCCAAAGAAGAGAAATTTTGTTTTTTTAGCTTTAATGGCATCTAACACACATTTAACTTGTACTGCTACCACAGATAAAACTTCAATGGAAATCCTATTAAATTCATCAAAGCAACCCCATGCACCCGTTTGTGAGAGTCCTTTATAAATATTTCCACAAGACTATATAATATATACAATTTTGTATTCTTCCATATAGAAATGAATAGAATTATAATCACAATATTATGTTGTTACCTTATAATCCATCTGTTCTGAACAGTTAAAAACATAAACCATTTGACCCAATGCTCTTCCTAAATCTTTAGTCGTTTCCGTTTTCCCGGTACCAGCTGGTCCAGCTGGTGCTCCTCCCATTATTAAATGTAAAGATTGTGTTAAAGTTATGTAACATCTGTCTGTTAATGGTGTGATTACCAATCGTGGTACGTTACCCAAATATTCATATGCGTATAAAAAACAAGCGTCACAAATATTCGCATAACAATCTTCTTTGCTATCATCCCATCTGCAATGGGAAAAAATTCATATTATTTTAAATACCTGTAAAAGTATATTTAATTATTTGTACGAAAAGAAATGTACCTGTGTCTTAATTGTGATTGCCATTGAAAATTGGATGCATTATCTGCTTTCATGGATATTAATTTGGCAACGACATCCCTAGCGTGCACATCTATCGTACAAATGGTCATAATTTTCTGTCGATCGCTTTCATTAAGTTCTCCACATAAAATTGTAATCAAAACTTGAAGTTGATTTATTTGTTTCTTCAAGTAATCTCTAAGAGCATGTTCAAATCCTTCTTCTAATCTAGCAAATGCCATATTTACTTCAGTAGTCCACCATATTTGAGTACCGCATAACGATGGTTGTGCTTTATAATCCATAATCCATTGTTCACGTGGCTTTTCGTCGTAAGAAATAACAGCTTGCTGTATATGATATCTGACAGATCTTTTCATTGCATCCGTAACATGATTTAACCAAATTTCAACCTTTCCACTACAATCACAATCTCCATGTATAGGCATTTCTTCACCATCCTTTGCTATCATGACATTAGCCATTTTCGTTGTTTTGCCTTGTTCTATTTTCCATTTAAGTGAAGCAATAGAATCGTATAACTTTGCTAAATGTTTACAAACTAATTCTGGATTGCTACTATTGCTAAGTATGTCCAAAAGATCTGCAGAGGATACAAAATAAAATCTAGGATAAGCAAGCCTTTTCGTTTCAAGATAATGGAATAATGCATTTTCACAAATATTTAAGTCTTTTTCTAATTGTTCTAAACGTTCAAGAAGTTTAGGTTTGTTAGTTGCTCTTACAATGTTCAATGTACTTAACATTTCTTTTAAAAGATCTTTAAAATCTTTATCTATCTTCTCAAAAAGTTTCGATTCTTCAGGCAGCTGATTTCTAATGTCTTCCGAGCCTATAAAAATACTTTCTAAATTCATCCATGCACGTTGAACATCAAACCATGCGGTTATCACAGCATCTGCATTGTTTAGTTTTAACTGCCAATCTAAAACTTCGTCAAGAAAGTAAGCCACATATTTAGAACCCAACATGTTTTGTAATTGAACCTGATTTTCTTCTAGTATATCTATTGTCTCTTCCTCAATTCTTAATACGTAAAGTTTAGTTCGTTCGTGTAAATCTTTATCAAATTCTAGGGTAGCCCATGTATTGTTTAATTCTTTCAATATTTTTTCCATTGCCATTTCTTTAACAGCTTTATCTACAATCTCTTTAACTTCTTCTTCGTACTTATGAAGTTCCAACTTAATCAAATCTTCTAATGTTGTTTTGTCATCCATGGTAAATCTTACTTGAGTTTCAGCCATTAATTGTAACCAATGTCTGTCTCTAATGGCAGTATTCTTTAATTCCGATACAGCTCTTAACGATGACATCATATTTTTCACTTGTCCTTCTATTTGTATGTATAAATTCCAATTTCTCGTATCCTTATCCATTTGTCTAAGCTCTCGAATAAATTTTTTACACTCAATATCCGTTCCTTCCACGTCAATTTTTTTCCATATCGTTTTTTTCCATTCATCTAAACTTGTTCGAATAATATTTATATAATCCCATAACATTTTAACAAGTTTTAATTCTCTTCTAGCTTGAACGATATGCTTAAATTCTTCTACGTGATATTCAAAAATGTTCGCTGTGACTTTCAGATTATTCAATTCATCTTCAAATTTATTGATTTCTACATTGATGTTATCTAATTTTTCGTAGACATTTGTACAATCGAAATTGAATACTTCATTCGTATAAAAATCAGATAGAAACTTTTTCTCTCTAAAGTCGTAATAATTTAAACGTTTATTCAATAAATTGATTTGATGAGACATCAATGGTCCAACAACTTGTTTTATTTGTGCAGCTTGTTTTTTAACCATTGTCCATAATTCTGGTAATTCGACTAGCCAATCAAACGTTTCTTCACCAAATTGAACTTGATATTCTTTAAGAAGTTCTATGGTCTCTTTAATAGGCTCAAACATATCGTCAATTTCAAATTGTCGATCTCTGACCTCTTTAAGAAAATATATTGTTTTTAATAAATCTTCGTAATCATCTTCTTTAACAGGTTGAGCAAATTTGTTGCTAGCTTTGTTCAAAAATATCGACAAATTTTTCAGATCATCCGTAACTCCATCCATAAGATGATTTTTCAACACGTTAGCCCATTTACAAATGAGATTAAGAAGATTTTGTTTAAAGGGTTTTAAATCAATTCTAAGCCAACACAATAAAACGCATTCGTCATTTATTTTATCGCACTCTTTATAAAGATCCATGAAGAAATCTATTTCTCTTTTGTAATCCTCTAACTTGGGTGTCCTTTCTTTTAAAGTATCTGGTAAATTGTTTGGTGATCGACTGACTATATCTTTTTCTTGTTTGCTTAGTTTACGTCCAAAGCGTAAAAATAAATCCAAGTATTCTTTTTTGTCATCTAACCAGAGCCAAGATAGAGGTTTGAACGTTTGGAGATATTCTTCCGCTTGAAACAAACCCAATTTGATTCTATTGGATGTTTCTTCTAACATAAAAGTTATATTTTCTTCTTCTGTCATGTCTATTCCATAGTGCTGACGTTCTTCGGCAATATCAGGATCTACACGTTTAATTAATGTACTCATTTTCATGATATCTAATAAAAGATCTTCATAAAAAGCGTAAAAACCATTAGGATCATCGATATCAATAGAGGGTTGAAATATCAAATTGGAATTATCTAGAGATAGTTGAATTTCAAATAGTGGCCAAGCAGTGCACTCGGGATCAGTTTCATCAAGAATATAACATAAGCTTGTAGAAACTGTTTGAACCAAACCTTCGTATATTAAATTATCAATATATGAGAGATATGGTTTCCATCTGATAAAACGCTGAGCTTCAAGTTCTGCTTGTAATGCAGCTTCTTCTTCCGTCAATTCAATACCTAATTCAATTTCAGATTGTTCAACTTCCATACCATCGATGAGTTCTTCTTCTTCTGTTAAATCTGTAGTTTCATCTGCATTCATTCTCCTGGTTTCAGGAAGTTCTTCAATTGGTAAATTCTCCGCTCTATCTTCTTGTTCATCTGCATTGAAGAAGTCTGTTTCATTTTCTTCGTATGTAGATTCGGGCATTAAATCGAATAAAAGATTATAATTTTCTTTCAAGACACGATTTAACTCTTTAACAACGAGTTCTATTTCTTCGTATCTTTTAGCAAAATGTTCTTCGCGTTCTCCGATCGCTAAAAGATTGTCTTCTTTTAAATCTTTCCTTTCAAGGACTGGCACCAATGCCCAAGAATAAATCATTTTTAAAAGACCATTTATATTTTCCTGAACTTTGAATATTCGAATATACAATTTCCGTGTTACATTTAATAATTGTTCTACGTATTCTGGCACTTCTATAATCATAAATTCAATGTAATATTAAGAGTTATGAGGGATGATTTTTACGTTGACTCTCGAATCTCTCTCTCAATATATTACCTATCGAATTCCAATTATAATTTAATTGACCAAATTCTATTAATTTTTCTATTTCTTCTACTTCATCCTTGACCAACTGATATTCAACGGGTGAAGTATTTTTTTGTAACCAGTTATACCTTTAATAAAAGGACAGTATTAGAAAATAACATTATCTTAATATGTAATTTAATATACGCTTTTGTTGTTTTTGTTTTGTTTTGTTTTGTTTTATGTGTATACGTATGTACCAATTGAGAATTAAATTCAAATTGCAAGTGGTTTCAAAAAAAAATGTACTCCTATTATACAGCTCGATAGCTTCTTCAGGTACATCTGATTTCTTCATTATAACAATATCACGTATTTCTTGTATTACTGCCGTCAATTCAGGATCAAAATTTAATTCTAATAAATTTTTGCTACTAATTTTCAATAAAGGTTTCAATAAATATTTTTCGTATCTTTCTGGAATTTTGCTAGTCCATTTTAGAAAGATTTCACGCTCCAAATTATCTATGAGAACCTTAAAAAACACAAAAAACCTAATTGCCGGGACATCGAGTTTTTATTAAGCTTATTAACAACAGTTGTCATTATACCTTAAGTTCATTATATTTTTCCCTTATATCGAAGTTTATCTTGGACATTATTAATGGATGATCTACTAATGCTGCACATTCTATGGGATAATTTATTTGTTGTTTCAAATTATTTAAAAATGATAAAGACTCTGACACGGAATGTAAATTCTTATTAGCGATATTATTTTCTGATTCTGTAGTTATATTAAAGTAATTATCTGTTATGATCTACATTGAAATATAAAATACAGTATATACATTTTTTAGTATTTATAAAACTAAAATACTAACTAAATATTGATTGAAATAATACCTTAATATTGTCATATTCATCATTTATTATTTCAACTAATCTATTATAATTATGCCATAATTGTTCCATTAAAATCGGCCGATTAGCGATAGTTCCTATTATCCATATGAATCTGAACATAGATTCTACATCATAACACTCCATAAATGCTTCATTGAATATGTTGACCAATTTTCTATCCATAATTTCTATCTAAAACGTATGAAAAATGTTGCAAGAATTTGATTACTTGTCAAAATGTGAATAATTGAAAAATAAGTAAGAAATTTACATTAGCTTTAAATTTAGACCAATCATTATTAAAACCCATATCTTCCGGTATTAAAACATTATAATGAACATCAGCAAATTGACGATACATTTTAACAAAATTTTCATAAATTTCAGATATCATACTGTATAATAGGTTTCCTTTTAATCCAGCTATTTCTACTCTTTCTAATTTCAGATATTCTTGTACTATCTCAAAGAAATCCTCCAATAAAAAGTATCATTAAATATAATATTATATATTTAGGCGCGTTTTAAAAAGTACATTTTGTATTTGTGATCATTCAATAAATTACCTGTAATTCATTTAAACGTTGATCAAATTTACGCACTCTTGAAAATATTAATTTATCGTCAAAATTCCATAAGACTGGTTCATTTGGTGGTTTAAAATAATTTTCTATTTTATCACGAAAGATTAGAAATAAATCTTGATAATAAATCATAATCATTTTTGTTTGTCCCAAACGTTTTAAATTGTCTTCAACGTCACCCTCAAATAAAGAACTTTGATCCAAATATTTATCAGCCTAAAAAAAGATAAATACAAATTTTCTTTACCATTTTATATTATACTTAAATTAAATGTCCAAATTTATGAATATTAAAATAAAGTATATACCTCAGCTATCAATAAATTAGAAATCATTGATAATAATCGAATAATACGTGTAGTAGTGCAGTAATATTTCGAATGTGACCATAACAAACAAACACAATGCATTAATGGCTTTAATAATGGTTGAATATCATTAAATTCTGTACTCTGTATTTTATCAAAATAATATTGAAGTGGTTTTAAATGCACCCATATATCACGCGCTTCAACTATAGCTGAAATAAATTGAAAAAAAAAAAAAAAAAAAGTCTTATTGAACATACAATCTTAGAACATTTTAACTGTAGTTGCTATACATCATTTAATGAACTCACCAGAGATAACATTTTCACAAATATTATTAAAATAATTGTAATATGGACTTTCTATTAATTCAAGTATAGAACCAATTCTTTTAACTCGTGGGTCATTTATCTGTTGATAGATGGATTCTAAATTTTTCATTCTTTTAGACCAAAATTCCAACTCTAAAAATTCACAAACATTAACATTGTTAAAAAGAAAATATTCGAAATTTGAATGAGGATTTTTTAAAGCGTACCATCGTTAGGCAACAGATAATCTGAACTTAAAAATATTTTTTCATCATGAAGGATTTCGTTGATTTGTGAAGTCCACTTATTAATAATACTTTCAATATTACTTCTTAACTTGACATTAAATTGTGAATCATCTCTTTCTTGTTGTTTCCATCCTTCTTCAAATATTTGTTCTATATCAATTGGAATTGCCAATATTGTTTCGCCAAACATTTTTCCTTTTATCTAAAAGACAATAATTATGGATAGCAACAATATTACTACAATATTACAAATTCTTTTGAAAATGAATATTATTTATACGAATACAATGTACTTGATGAAATAAACTACGAAGATCATAAATATGTTTCTTCACATCTTCTTTAGCAACAAGAGGCCATCCTGTCTGATTAGCTGGATTTGTTAAAATTGGTAAATAAACCTATATAAACATAAATAAATATATTAATATATGGATAAGACAAGATACAATTATTATTAACAAATAAATACTTCTTCTATCAAAGTTGCTGCTTCTTCTATAGGTTTTGGTGCCATGTCACCAAGAATAATCATCTTTCTATAATTATCTTTAGTAATTTTAACAGGTTCACGTTTAATAAAATACGAAGATTTAACTCGACTGCTCAGTTGAATTCCAAGAGATGGTATAATAGCACCAGTTGGCAAAAGTTGTATCGTTAACATCATCTCAGATGGTATATTGAAGAATTTCAAAATTAAAGTCTAAATAAATGAAACACACAAATAATGAAATTAATACAAATATACATGGATAATTGATAATGAGAATATTTTTGCATGTGTATATAATAGATACATACATAGAGATTGTTTCTATTCTATTCTAATATGTAATTCTTTTACATATTTTTTAATTAATTATGACTTAACTTTAAGATCTTCGCTTCCTAATAACTTCATCCATGCTTCGTATTTGATTTTTCTTGAAAGTACTAAATATTTATATAAAAAATCAAATAACTCTTCTTCCTCCTGCTTCTTCAAATCATCCTTTTTACCACTCATATTTGTTAATATCACCAAGATATTGTTTAAATATGATTAACTTTCATTTTTTAACTTAAGTAATACTATGAAGTTGTAAAAAAGTTAAATGTGAAGTTGACCAATAAATAACGCTAATAAAGTCTACTCGATATAACTCGTAATAATATTTCAAATGACAATTTTAAAAGATTATTCATTTTCATTTTGAAAATCCCTCTTAAATATTCGCTCGTTTGTCATTGGTCAATTTTACTTAAAGTTCAAATAGGCAGATGGCGTGCTGGTCATCGCAATTTCTTATCAACATAACCTTGAATCAGAGATTGATAAAGAAATAAATGTGCAACTAAGGAAATTTATTATTTATAACAAAAAGGTGTATATATAAAAGTACAAAATGACACGCATAGTATTTTTACATCCAGATCTTGGAATCGGTGGAGCCGAGAGGTTAGTAGTTGATGCTGCTTTAGCATTAAAGAAAAATGGTCATGACGTTTCTTTCGTGACAACTCATCATGATCCGGATCACTGTTTTCTTGAAACGAAAGATGGTACAATTCCCGTTACAGTTGTTGGTAACTGGTTACCGAGACATATTCTAGGTAAATTTTTTGCATTATGCGCTTACATTCGAATGGTAAGTTCAAATAAATATATTTCTTTTAATTTCTAATATCAAATTATATTATAATTGATATCATTGTTCCAGATGTATGCAGCAACCTATATAATATTTTTAAGAAACCGTCCAGACTTAGTATTTTGTGATTTAGTTTCGGTATGTATTCCCATTCTTCGACTATACATTCCTCATATTGTGTTTTATTGTCATCATCCGGATCAATTGCTTTCTACTCCTGGCAGTTATTCCAAAGCGTTGTATCGTATACCTCTAAATTATTTAGAAGAGATTACAACTGGAATGGCTCATAAAATTTTTGTAAATAGCAAATATACACGTAACGTATTTAAATCAACGTTTAAGAAGTTACATGTTCAACCAGAAGTCCTGTATCCTTCTATCAATACAGACTTCTTTGACAAAACAAGAATAGTAGTATTAGAAAGAATATTGGATAGGAAATTGCCAGATGATAGTGTCATTCTCTTATCAATTAACAGATATGAGAGAAAGAAAAATTTATCTCTGGCAATAGAAACCCTTGCTTATCTTAAAAAGTCTGTAACTGAAGAAGAATACAAACGATTGTATTTAATTATGGCTGGTGGATATGATAAAAGAGTTGAGGAGAACGTCGAACATTATTTAGAATTAATACAACTTTCAGATGAATTACATGTTACGGATAAAGTTATCTTCTTACGTTCTCCTTCTGACATTTATAAAGTTTCTCTCTTAAAACACTGTGATATTTTGATATACACTCCGCAAAATGAACATTTTGGTATTGTTCCATTAGAAGCTATGTATAATGGTAAACCTGTAATTGCTCATAATTCTGGTGGTCCTATGGAATCAATTATTGACAAAGTTACTGGGTATTTAGTTGATGGTTCTAGTAAAGAATTTGCTGAAAAAATTAAAATATTAATAAACAATCCGTCTCTCATAGAAAAATATGGAAAAGCTGGTAGAGAACGGTTTCTTGAAACATTTAGCTTTACAGCATTTAGCAATCAGTTGAATAAAGCAATAGACGAACTAATTAACTGTAAGAAAGATTAATATGATTATCTATTTTCGACTACTATACTTTTTTTTTTTTTTTTTTTAAATAGATA
This sequence comes from Polistes dominula, assembly GCF_001465965.1. Next base: position 44,257 of record NW_015149099.1, read on the forward strand.
CGTTATTCATTACGATTAGACATTTAAAAAATATAATATATATTTATAAAGTAAAAGTTTCAATTATTTTATTCTCAAGAGAGAGGAGTAAGGGAAACTTAATCTATATATCCAATTAAATCTATTAAATTAAATGTTTTTACTATTTTCAGAACTCTATTATAAGACTGAATATGGTACTTCAAATTATAGATTATAAGTTTCTTAAGAATTTTATATATATATATATATATATATATATTATTTATGCAAGATGTGCTAAAGTTGTTAAATGTTTAATTTATAAAAAGTTACAATAAATAATTTCTATATGCATTGTATTTTTTTTTAACAAAGTATAAGAAAAACTTGTTATTGGATCTTACGATTTAGAATTAATCTACGGATAAGAATTGATTTTAAAAGATAAATTAAACATTTGTTGTAACGTATATTATATACAAATATATTTTATATGATTTTCATTATCTTTCTTATTCAAAACATATAAAAAAAAAAAAACAATACTAAGTGATAAAAGTTTGCTGAGAATATTACAAACTTCGACAAGAAAGAATTAATAATACAATATAAATTATAATAATTTCTATGTGTAATATTTTTTATTATTAATCCATTAATTGCAAACTGTCCAATTTTTCACTAGAATAAAAACCTGCCTTAACTTGTCTACCTCCGAAGAATCGTCCGTTTAAATCAACGACAGCTTTAATAGCACTTTCTATTCTTTTAAATTCAACGAAAATACGAACTGCATCTTCCGGAGTTGCATCAATAACTTCGTGAATAATCACACGCGCTACATCACCGTATTTTGTATTACATTCATCTTTCACTTCTGGTTCCAAATCTTCGTCCACTTCTCCTGGTCCAACCATGTTACGTAGCAAGACAACCTGAAATAATAATATATATTTTTATTAAGAGTAACAAGAAGAAAGGATAAATTGAATTACCTTGCTTGGTGATTTCATGATTTCCGTAATACTTGGTTCCTCTTGCGAAGTTTGTGCTTGTGCTGTCTGTTGTAGAAGTGGTGGAGACATAGAAACTGGAGGTGGTGGAGGCATAAGTTGTTCTCTTTCCCCAACGATTCTACCACCTCTTTTACTTGTCTTTTCTACTTGTAATGCTACAGACATGCCCTGTTCTTTTTTACCAAGACCTTGTCCTTCTTTAAAACCATATTTAGCCATTATTTTAGCTGCGACAGACGATGTGGCATAACCCAAATTAGAAGATTGTCTTTGCGATGGAGAAGTTGGAGGAAGTTCGGTACATTCTTGTAATGATGGTGGTGGTGCTATAGCAGCACCACCAACTATACCCCTGGATGTTGGAGTACGTTCCTCATCTCTTTCTGGAGGTACCAAAGTACTATTTCCTGTTGCCTAAAATAATCATTGTAAATGTTACAAAATGATAGATAACATTTGATCTAATGTTTGTACAATTTCATTGTTACTTGAGTATCCTCAAAACGTGTATTATCACGCCTTCTTTTTCGCATTTCAGTTTCTTGATCATGCTCTCTATCTCGAATATCACGTAACTCTTTAACGACTTTTTCATATTCATTTGGCCACATAGGATCATATTCATTGATAACATTCCAATCAAATTCACTACCAATTCCAATATTACTTGTATTATTATTTGTTAATGGATTGTTAGGTAAATTTTCATCATCCTTCTCAATATCTCTAGTTTTAGATTTCAAATCAATAACTGGTGCTAATACAGCAGTTGCCTTTCTATATTGTTCACGTTTTGGCTACAAATATAATGACATAATAACATAATAAATATTTTCATGAATTTTACATATGTGTATGAATTTCCTATTCATCACCTGTGTAGTTGCTGCTTTTTTTAATTGAAGTTGTGATTGCAACAATTTAATACCGGACGACCATCCAGCAACTTTGTCCGAAGTTCGATGTTTATCAAAATCATCGTACAGAGACATTGTTTAATTATTATGTTTTTATCTATAATTTATAATAATAATTTATACGACACTAATCACACATTACAAATATACGCATAACGACATAATTTTTGACTTCATCGAAAGGGTGTGTTTTATAACCTTTTTTTTTTTTTATATTTATAAAGCAACAATTTAGAAATCACTTGAATCTAAACTCAACAATGTAAAGATATTCCGTGACTTATAAATTTAACGTTTCAGATATTCATAATTCGGTTTCAAGATGATGCCAAACATAACCCTGACAAAACATTCGACTTTTTGTAGTTTTGCATTTTTCAAACCAGATAGCGCATTGATGCAGTTGTATATCGAAATATTGTGTGCTATCGATCTTTTTATTATCGTGATTCAATGACATATGGATGAAAAAACGTGTATGTTTTGTTTACTTTTTAATACTTTAAATAAATGTTCCTACGAGGTATTAAATTATTCAAAATGTATTGTAAATGGAAACCATCTTATATTAGTTGCCATGGTGAATCTAATTGTTTATTTAAATCAGTTGCATTGAGTTATAAAAGTCTTTTACAAAATATTAATTTATCATTTCAATACATACCATTATGTATATCTAGTTGCAAATTACTTTTATAATAAATAATAATATTTATTACAGTAAGTCCATTGCAACGCACGATGAGTACTTATAACAAAAATAATCACATGGTTTGGATAGATATGGAGGTACTTATATAATTTGTATAATTTATAGTTACATATTTGTAATCAGTTGACTTTTTCCTTCAGATGACAGGATTGGATATTGAAAAGTGTCACATTTTAGAAATCACTTGTTTAATTACCGATAGTAATTTAAAAATCATAAGTGATCAATTGAATATTGTAATAAATCAACCCGATTCTATTTTAAATACTATGGGTGATTGGTGTAAAGAACATCATGAAAAGGTAAATTGTTTATTTATATTTTCAATGAATATATTATACCAATCGTGTGTTTTGTATTTTGTTTTAGTCAAAATTAATTGATGATGTTCGTAATAGTAAAATTTCGTTGAAAGATGCGGAAGAATCTGTATTAAAATTTTTAAAAAGTTACGTTCCAAAAGGCAAATGTCCTTTGGTTGGTAATTCTGTTTACATGGACCGTTTATTTTTATTAAAATACATGCCATTAGTGCACGATTATTTGCATTATAGAATTATAGATGTTAGCACCATTAAAGAACTTGCGAGGTATGTGAAATTTAAATATATTAAATGTATATAAAAGGAATGTTTGAGATTTTTATCGGCCAAACGATGTTGTATATAGAAAATAATCTTTATATACAAATATATATATATATATTTTACAGGAGATGGAATTTGCAAATATATCATTCTGCTCCTCCAAAAACATGTCAGCACCGAGCAACTGCTGATATTTTAGAAAGTATCAAAGAATTGGAACATTATAAAAATTGTATATTTACGCCAGATAATTCTTAGGAGGTAATTTATTTTTATAAAACAAGTACACAAATACATAATATTTAAAATTGAATATTTTACAATATTTCCATGGATAAATTTTGGGATTTTTATTTACATTCCCTACACCGGGCAAATCCAATGCACTACTACTCTATTGATTAAACTCTTTTAAAAATATCTTAAATTAATAACAATTGTCTCGAAACATTTAATTATATTATTATTAATATTATTATTTTATAGTTTCTTACTAGATTGGTGGTAGGTATTGATTTATTGACGATGGAAGATTACTTTTCCTATAATCGTAAGAATCATCTTTTGTGTTAAACGTAGGAAAAGATAGATTTTGTTCTTTGTAATTGATCATTTTTTTTAACCACTCATTATCGATAGGCGTAAATATTGCAATCTGTAGAAAAACAAACAAACAAAAAAAAAAGAACAATGGAATTACAAATAAATTTAGCAATAACTAAATGTATATTTAATTATAAAGAAAGTCTAATATAGTTTTACCTGATGCGTGGGAGAACAACCATTATCCTGACTGTAAAGTCCAGCAAATTCGTAGATTCCGTCTTCTCTTTGACAAGCTAATGGTCCACCAATTTCAGTTTGACACATATTGTAATTAATATTATGCGATTTAGCGCATATAGTTCCGTATTCTATATTTATGTTATATTGTTGTCCAGATGCATGTTGCATGCATGCATCGAGTGGTAAAACGTCAACGTCAAGACTATTCATAATGGCACCAAGTGCGTGTACTAAATTAAAGTAAAATCTTCTCTTAGTAAAAGTTTTATTTAAATATTATTTCAAAAATGTAAATATTTCTTACCTTTAATTACTGCTTGACCCCATCCCGTTACAATGCATTTATTTAATGGTTGAGTTGTAATCGAATTCGGTAAACACAATGGATTCACGTGTCTATCGTATGTTATAGCATGTTGTAAGTAAAGAACAGCCATATCATTTACAGAAGATCCAAGCACATAATTTGGATGAATGACAATAGATGATACGTTAGTTATTTCAAATGGAAGTGGTTCTTCCTGTTCAAGTTCATATCCTAATTTCCATTCTCCAGACTTTACTGAAATTTCTTCCGGTGTAATTCTGAAATATCAAAATGATAATAAAACTATTCACTGATTTCCCTTTTCATGTAGTTAAGAAAAAAAAGAAGTACAAATTTTACCCATTAACACAATAAGCTGTTGTTACAACAATGTCTGGTGCTAATATTACTCCAGAGCATAATATACTGCGTTGTTTATTCGATAATATCATTGCTTGCCATGGAATTTCAGCAAAAGATGTTACAGGCTTGTCTAATTCATCTGTATGTAGAACCTATGGAAAAATATTTGAATTTATTATATGCATATACCATAATTTCACATTGAAAATATGAATAAACATAATATATAATATACATACACCATTTCGTATTCCACATTGGTTGGGTAAACGTTGAAGAGGAATCACTACAGAGTCTTGTTTGCTAGATGCAGTATTATAATTATTTTTAGTAAATGGCCTTGGTACGATAGGTGTTTCGTTCGGTATCAATGGATATTGTGGAGGATAGAATGGTCCAGTGACTTGTTTTGGTATTTGAATAGAAGAATCAGGAACTTCATAATTATTTTCGTTTGGTTGCGTGGGTAGTGTCGGGACGGGTGATGTAATAGGAATAACTGGTTCATTGTTAAATGCAGGTAGTTTCACCGGTGACTTAACACTTGGTGACGTTTTTACGCCACTAGTTGGCTTCTTTGGTGCTCGTACTTTTGCTATATTTAAAAATGTTGGAAATCCTTGTTCATCAAAACCACCGGAATAATTAGCTGGTAAATTACCCGTTGGCCATGGGTCTACGTAATTTGGATCGCGACAGCATTTTCCAATAACTCCACTGTCAGGATTCTTACAACTCTATTAATGACAGATAGAAATTAAATAATAATTATTCAATTATTTCAAATCTTCATATATACTTGATGACCCGTACACTTGATATACACAATTGACAACTTACACTCAATGGAACACGCTGTAGAGCATCTTTTTCTGTAAATGTGATAGGTTGTGTACTGATTACTCCTTCCTTAGTACAATATTGTTCTTCCACACAAAGCAAAGCCGCTGCACATCCTAATTGTACCGGTGGTTTAAATTCAGGAAATCTTGAACTTGGTAAATTTGATGATGGCTGTGAACCTGTATCACTACCTCCTTCAGCTAAACAATTGATTAATAAATATCATTTTTCGTAATATAAATCAGATATCTATACTGATATATACAGTTACCTTTAGCAAATACTTGATTCAAATTAGTCCCAGAACTTATTGATAATTGTGGAGATATCGTAACACTTGAATCCAGATCTGTACCTTCATTAAAATCAGTAACTTGTTGTTGTACTGCAATTTGTTCGACACCACTATTTATCGTTGATTTTACATCCTGAGATGGACTCAAATCAACCAAAATGTTTTGTTGATCTACTTGTTCTGGACGAATTTGTACTTGACTGTCAGTTATGGGATTAGAATCATAGTAATCATTTTGTTTCAATAAAGAAACACTTGAGTCATCAACATCGGATGATGATTGTTCGTAATAATCTTTTACGGTACAACATATTTCGTATTTCAGATTGCATTGTTGAATCTAAATGGAATAAAAAATAGAAAAATGATTGATTATATTTTCTTCGTGTTCTGCAGATTTACTGAATGATCCAAAAATTCCTATAGTACCTGTTCTTTATCGCGAATGAATTCTTTTTGTACAGAAGAAACGTATCCACCAATACAAAGATTTTTATTCACGCAGAGTTTATTATCTCCGTTACAAGACAAAGTTAATCCCTCGTCGGATATTTCTTCTTGTTTTACATTTGATTGAGAATATGTAATGAAATCTGACACGTCTGTGTTTTGAGATATCGAACCAGAATATAGGTCTGATTGACTGATATACAGTGCTGCATAAATAAATAAAATAATAAATGATAATTATTAATTGAAACATTTTCATATAATGAAACAAACTTACGTTGATTTAATTGATTCCATTGAGTACCAAATTCAGCAGATTGTTGTTCTCGCAAAAATTGTGGCGAAGTATTGGAAAAACTACTATCTTGTTGTTGATCTTGTTTATTATCGTACCAAGATGATTGTTCTAATAACGAATATCAAGATTTGATTGAAATAATCATTGATTTCTGTTATAAAAAATGCAATTAAGTTTAATAATACTCACGAGATGTATAATAATCTGGAATTTGGTTGTAAGGAAGCCCATTAGTATATGCATTAAATATTAATGCAATTAGAAGCGTCCGTAATGGTGTTCTCATTTTAAGAGCTTTTAAAAGAGATTTAAAAAAAAATGTATTATCAAAGTAATCTTACTCTTTAGTTTAATTATTAAATAAATAAAAATAATTTGTGCAAAGTAAAAAATGGAACGAAATGGAATAAATGTAAGCGAAAGTCATAAAACCTAATGGATGGTGAATACGAACGAGAAGAAAGGAGATCGACGACTTAATAGAAATAAATTTCATATAAAGGCACGGAAAGCTATTAGATATATTTGCATATTAAATTAAACTCGTATATAATTATTATGAATGATCGATACGATCTCGTGTTCATCAGATAGAAATAAATAATGTATCAATGTAATTAATAATAATTAGATTCTTGTTGGAATGAAGTTGGTGTTGAAAAAGAAACAAAAATTAATAATAAAAAAAAGAAAAAAAGAAGAAAACATCATCGAAATCAAAAAAAGATATATCGCATCATCGAGATTCATTTTATAACAAGGAGAAAAGGTCTTTTAGATATGGAGAAACTTGTCCCGCCACTCTCTCGTCGAAGATGTGAAGATTTTTTTTTTATTTAATTTTATTCCGATGAAATATGTGTCGCGTTAATACTATCGATTAGATACTACGATCGTAGACACATTTCGTTATTGATACTTTTCGTCGTCTCTTTTTTTTTTTTTTCCCCCCCCCCTTTAAAATCAAATTCTAATCCTATTATTCGTGTTCCACTCGCGAGGTGTGCATTGCTATTGAATATTAATCATTAAATTTTGGAAATTTCTTTTAACGAATTAATTGTAACGCGAATTCTTTCGTCAACGTGTGTGCGTGCGCGCGTGCGTGTATACATACATATATCGAAATTTATAATTAATCGTAGAAATATTTAAAATTCGCTTGATTACCACAAAATTTGTGTCAAATAACAAGAAGAAGAAGAAGAAGAAGAAGAAGCCAGTAGTAGGACAGTCGTCTCCTTTCTACGTATATGAGAATTAATTAGTAAGTAAATGTATCTTTTTTTTTCTTTTCTCGTAAAACTTGATGAGAAATTTAATCAACGAAATTAAAAAACCCCAAAGTGAAATCCGTGAAAGAAAGCAATAAAATGTCTTGAAGTCAGCGCGGGAGAACAGACATCTCTCCTTTTAACTTTGAAATATTTTTCGGTTCACGTTTGCACTTAAACGTTAAATATTTTTCATCATCTACATGATTCTTTCTCGATGATAATATTTGATTATTTTTTGATTATTTTTCTCTCTCTTTCTGTCATATCTTTCCCTTTCTTTTCTTTTCTTGTCTTTTTGTTTTTGTGTCTCTTTTAACTCAGTTGGGATGTCACTTCGTAATACGAAGCACGTTGTTAGTTAGACTCACTTTCACTGCTTTTCAAGGCGGTCGATTTTGTATGCGTCATTTCGTCTAGATGTTTTTGACAGGATGAATTCTCATGCACGCTTGACGCAACTTTTTTGTACGAGATGGAACCTCTTCTTCTTCTTCTTCTTCTTCTTCTTCTTCTTCTTCTTCTTCATCTTCTCCTTCTTCTCCTTCATCATATTCTTTGTCTTCTTTTTATCTTTCTTTCTAGAGATTAAAGTTACGATGAAACGTTGATTTACCTTCGGCCTTTAAGGACGCGGGGCCGGTTATCCGACTTTGCATGACTCCAATTTGCCGGGTCCTTTTTTTTCTCTCTCTCTCTCTTTCCCTCTCCCTCCCTCTCTCTTTTTCTTTACTCGTACGCTCATTTCTTTTTCTTTTGATTATGTTTATTTTAATCATTCCTGATGAATTCCAGATGATCTCATTGAATGATGAATTTCGAATTCGTACCGGCGCCTCGTCTTACAATGATTCATGAGGAATCCAATTTGGATTCGATGGACAAGGTCGATTTAAAAATGGACAACATTTGTACCAGGTAATCGGATAACTTATTCGACTTACTTCGATATATTCGTGTCAAATGGAATGCGGAGGTGGTATTGTAGGTGCTTCGTGTAATATACGAGTACTTTTTTTTTCTGTTTTTTTTTTTTCTTTTATGTGCTCGTGTCATTTGTCTAAAAGTCGGTGAATTTATTTTTTTATTTATTTATTTTCTTATTCTTTTTTTTTTTTTTTTTGTTTTTTTTTTTTTTTTGTTTTTTTTTTTTATTTTTCTTTATGTATCTTTACTGCAAAATCGAACGGTAAAATGTGTTTTGACCTCTATATGTGAGAAAAGAATGCGGACAGAAATTCCATCCCANGATTTAATTGGAGTTAATTGTTTTTTTTTTTTTTTTCGAACAAACGGATATACGTTAAGTTTTGTTTACAAGATAGATAAGTATATTACAATAGAAAAGTTTTTTTTTTTTTTTTTTTTTTTTATTTTTCCTTAAGGAAAGTTGCTGCAAAATCGAACGGTAAAATGTGTTTTGACCTCTATATGTGAGAAAAGAATGCGGACAGAAATTCCATCCCACATAACAGACACGTTTGTACACATATTTATACGTGGTACACACACACGTACACACACACGTACACACACAGAGAGAGACATACGAATATATGAATACAAAACTAAAACATCCTACCTACTAATACTACAACTGTATTTTGCATATATTTTGTAAGAAGACGGTACTCACGCAGATATTGCAAATAACCGAGAAATCGATAAAAATAACTTCAATCTGTCGAGGTAATGTGAAACCTAGCGAGTTTCGTTTTTGCTTATAATTGCATCAAGAAAAAAAAAAACATAAAATCTAGAAAATAATTGATAAGGACTATGGATTAACTTTATATTGTATGAAATTACAAATGGTCTATTAATCGATGATCCATGGTAATAAACATTATTCAATACGACATATTGTCACGAATCTTTTTTCTGTCGTGTTCATTGCATTTTACAACATAAATGTATTTTTTAGTAGTCATTAAGAGGATAACTCAAGAATTTTAAATATTCAAATGAAGAGAGTGAAAACAAGAGAAAGAGAAAATAAGCACGCAAATTTTGGAATTTTTATCACGTTGAGACATTGTTTCTAATCTTTTTTTTTTTTTTTTCTCTAACCAAGTGGTCCTCGACATTATACATACATATATATATATGTGTGTGTGTGTGTGTGCATTTTAGAAATTTGATTGGTGACAATGTTTCAAATATTTTCTTTTCTTTCTATCGAAATAGCTCTCAACATTTTTGTCAAGGCTACTTGTTTCTTAAATATATATATATATACTAACTAATATTCAAATCATTGACGCATACACACACACACACATGTATACAAGTCTAGAGACTTGTGACGAGACGTACTCGAGTAAGAAGTGTTTGTCTACAATTGAGAATGTGCGTTACGTCAAAATTAGGTAAATTGACGACAATTCTTACATCGATTGCGAGTTAATCCTCGAATTTTGGATCGTTAGTGAAATTAACAAAAAAAACTTAGGCAATGATTATTTTTTAAACAAGAATGATCTCTCTCTCTCTCTCTCTCTCTCTTCCTAAAAAAAAAAGATTATATCGAATCGTAAGAGAGTGAGTGCTTTCGAAAACGGGTGTTCATTTACAAGTCCATACACACACACACACACATACACACATATACAAATTGTGTATCGATCGAAACGATTTCGCGTATCGATAAAACGTACGAAACAGAAATGTGGGTTATAGGTAATATCGTTTGCGAGGGGAATTCGGACATGCTTTCTCAAGATCGTCGAAAGGAAACATTCGGTATATGAGAAGAGAAGAAAAGAAAAAGGAAAGCAACAACAAAAAAATCACACGCAAACACACATGTATACATATATACTACTTATACACACATACACACACATATCGAAGAATATGTGACTCTACTTCTTTGAAAGGAATCGTCTGATAATTTTTATACTTATATGTGGCCACTACCTTGGTAGCGGTAACATCCTTGTAAATTTAGATCTTAAATTTTCACTTTCTGGAACGTGAAAGCTGACTCTTCGACGTCATGTAATTATTGCTCCCTTGGACCCGGCATTTCGTTTCGAAAGCACTTATAGGAGAATTCGGGATACACATCCGGAATTATTATTATTATTATTATTTAAATACCTTACCTTACCTTACTTTACCTTACCTTTTACCTTAGCTTACCTTTTTTCATATTCATTGAGAGAAATCTAACAAATTTGTTTTCAATTTTACGTGCGCTTGTCTATTACATCAAAATTACATTCCTTTTTTTCTTTTATGCAAAGGATATGCGTAAAGTTAAGTACTATTGCATACACATGTAGGTAGATGTGTTGGGCCAGGATTATAACGAGATGTATATGTGTATATGTGTGTGTGTGTGTGTGCGTGCGTGTAAATGTATAGGTGAAGAGCCCATATATCAAGAGTAACAACACCTACTCTCAGTGAAATAATATAAAAGCGTTGTTATACTGGTACTTACTTTTTAATCTCTGTATCCTCCTGTGTGGAATATGCGTATACACGTGTCGCTTAAAAGAAAGTCAATATAACTGGCGATGGTTTCATATCCCTTCTTCTCTTATAGTATCCGTCGATATTGAGTATCTCTCCCCTCCCCGCCCTCCAATGACCGCGAGAATTTCGATCTTTCGGCATCTCTCCACCTATGCCGATCAACCAAAATGCGTTAACTTCTTCGAACGATTCACATTTTTATCACGGATGTCATTTCTAAAACATTCTTTTCTCATTTTTTCTTCTTTTTTTTTTTTGCTGTTACGTCACATCGACATTTTTCAAATATTTATGGAAATGTTTTTTTTCATTATTTTACTCTCTCTCTCTCTCTCTTCATTTTCACCAAGTCTTCTTCTTTTCTTCTTATTGCTTTTTTTGTCTTGTAGGATTATCACATTTTATTGCACAGATTGACTCACAGACTCCCACGATATGACACATTTAGAATTAGAGATAGAAACTTGGAATTACCGTATTCTGTTCTGTCTCGAAAGCAGCCTTTTTACGGGAAAGATCCTCCTTCTATATTTCTACACCCTTTACAAAAGAAAAAAAAAAAAAAGATAGAAATCCTATTTTGAATCGTAGTCAAACAAAGGCGATGCAGAGGCGAAATTACGCGTTGAAGTTACATCTATCTTGAAAGGAGGAGAACACTTTTTAGGATGATTATTTATTTAGATTTTTGTTCTTTTGACAACTCTTTAAAATACTTGCAAATAATTGCGTGGCATTTATCATGAGCCTCGTTAATTATTTTCTTTCTTTTCAATAAAATCTCGCAATTAATTAAAAATAAAATGAAAAGATTACAGTTGTCAGAAAGATGAGAACAACCAAATTAAATTATTCGCGATTGCAGGACGTTATTATACATTATCAATGACCTCGAGAAATTTTTTTTTCTTACCCAATCAAATACATAGAATATTCATCCTGTGAATTATTAATTCATACAAAATTTACATTTAATTTCTCATCGAGTTATGTTTGTTCATTCACGTTGCTTATAATAATCGATTGATCGTCGATCGATTGATCGTCGTCTTACACCTTCAAACGCCTTCGTTTAAATCATAGTTTCATTGCAAATATACAAGGCAAATCACAAACAAACATCATTAAACATTGTTCATATTATTAATTAAAAAAAAAAAAAAAAAAAAAAAAAACAGAGAAAATATTGAGGTTGTCTCCTTCAAGTGGGGCATCCTGTATACCTGGCGTCAGGATTAGGATTAGCCATCTCAAGTGGCAGATTTAATTTTTGGACAGGTGAATAAACCAGGCTTTAATTATAAACTAGTTCCAAGGTCCGTTAAAGCCTAAAGGGGATAGCTGTTATGATTTTTCTTTTCGATTGAATTCAGGGGCCCACTCTCTACTTGGAGGAATATTTCACATTTTCTATCCACAGAAACGAAGAAAGGTTTTTAGATTCATCCTTTCTTTAAAAAAAAAGCTTTCATCAACTCAATCGAAATATCCCTCCCCCCCAAAAAAATTAGTCAAAGTTGCGGAATTACATCGATTACTCGTTCATAAATCTATGTTTATCGTTAAACGAGCAACGTATTTGATATGTAAAAACCATCATTCATGAATTTACTACGATCGTTTATTACGTTTTACGTAAGGAATTTATGTTCGTCCACGAGTATGCTAATGTTACGCGAATACACTCTCACTATGTTGTACACGGATTATTTTTATGTTTTTTTTTTTTGTTTTTTTTTCGAACCATCGTATCTTGTCAATTATTTTGTCTTATTTTGACAATGGTGAATATTTGTCGAATGCATCGTTAACTTTCTTCATAATAAACTGTTCCCATTTAGTTATGATGACATGAAACCTTTGTCAAAAGTTTTTATGTTCTTTTGTTATACTATTCTGTATTTCGTCACGATCCTAAATTATTTTTGTACTTGTGATTTTACGTGACGTTTCAAAAATATATCTCTTTTCGTTTGCAATGTTTCTAATACCACAATGTGTAATGACAATGATGTTTGTCATTATTTTGACTATAAACATCATTAATCTTACACGCGATATAAAAGATTGAAAAGCAGAAGAAGAATACGGAGCAGGGTCAGATTCATTTTGACGTTGTATTTAGAAAGTGAAAGTTCCGTGTCATAGATCATCGCATTTTCAAAGGGCCACCACCATCATCCGTCCTATCTTTTGAATGGCGCCTAATAAATTAAGTTTCGTTATTAGCTGGGATATTCATGTTGAAAATGTTGCGCGTTCAACTAAACTTTCTTCTTTGAAAAATTCATCTTTTAATACATTTTATTATATCGTGAATCATTTGTAAGAGATTACATTTTATTGCGATTTTAAATTAAAGAGAAAATCATTTTTATTATACAGTAATAATGAATAGATTTTTTGGTATTTAAGTGTATTTAACTGTATGTATCTTTTGTTTCATTTTCTTCTTTATTTTTTTTTTTTTCAAATCTGTTTTATCGATATGTAAATGAAAAAGATCTATAAGGATCTATACCGACATTACCGATAGAAATCGATTATAATTCCTACGATATCAAGAGTTGAAATTATATAAAAAAAAAAATACACACACACATCTTCTACATTATCGACAATTTGAATAAACTTTTTTGAAATGACAAATTATTAATTAGACCCAGGAAAATGGATAATAAAGAAATGTTAATAAACATTAGAGATATTTGTTTATCATATTATATAATATTGTTTTAAACACACTCGAGCAAAAAGATCAATTTGGTTGTTTCGTTTATTATGTAAGGACAATTATTTGTATAATTAAATCTAAAGGCAGAGATTTATTTGGAATCCTTTGGGTTTGTTATTTTGTTTAAATGAACAACATGCACACCTTCCTGTTGATCATCATTCGGGAATACATTGAAATTCTTGTCTATAAGCTATTAGAAATTGTCAAATGTAGCCTAATAGTACGGAAATTTTGCAAGGTTTCAATGGCAAACATCGAATTCTTGTAGAGAATTGTCAGAGTCTAATGTGGATTTAATTGGAGTTAATTGTTTTTTTTTTTTTTTCGAACAAACGGATATACGTTAAGTTTTGTTTACAAGATAGATAAGTATATTACAATAGAAAAGTTTTTTTTTCTTTTTTTTTTTTTTTACCAATCTGTACGAATTTAGAATAGCATTAACAATTATTTATATATCTTTGAATAAGCGTAAGAAAAATGTTACAAATGTTGTAATAAAAAATAAAGACAGACAAATGCAATTATCTGGATCGGTCAGCAAAAGAAGGAAAAAATAGTAAAAATATTGAAATACCCTGCATATTTAAATATATCGTATATAGAACTCTCTTCTTATTCTTATAAACTTATTTAACTTTGTTCAACATATTAGCGATATATTTATTGATATTTCATGTATCATCGCATTATTTCACAAATCGTTTATTATAAATTATGCCACAGTGTTTCTAATTGATTCCACTGTAAGAAAATATTTTGAACCTTTTTTTTTCTTCTTCTTTAGAACAAAATTAATAATAGAAACAAAATGAAGTTAAATTGACAAATGCAATATAATATGAAATTTGTTCGTATGAAAGCTATAGTAAAATTGAAGTCTTTTTTTTTTTTTTTTAGAATTTTGTCGAAATCAATTAGAAACAACAAGTGTGAATATTACGTAGATCATGGCGTAGATCATGGCGTAGATCATGACGTAGATCGATAGAACTATTATTTATGTCGATAATATAATAAACATTGTTTATAATCTATTAATAGATCGTATTTGTTAAAATCTGTAATTAAATAATAAGGTACAGGATAATCACACGAGGCGTTAGTTTCGTTTCAACTAACGCTTCATTCATTTGGTCGAGACTACCAAGGTACTATACAATATATATATATTTATTAATATTTATTAATATTGCAAATTTTCAATGTGAGACATCCAACGTGATATTTCAATTAATAATCATCAATTTACGTTAATACGAATCTTCATTGGAAATATTCTCTAATGATGTGTAGTCTCACATTTAATGATAATTTCTTCGTTAAGATGTCTCTTCACCTTTTTTTTTGGTTTGTCTTTTTTTTTTTTTTTATCCTTTGGATAAAATCATATGCCCGCTAATTGGTTCATAATATTGGATAAAATCACTTATCAATTAGATGAAAGATAAATATCCTTTTAAAATCCGTTTAAGTATAATCACGGAGAATTTCTTTGAAAGATTTCATTTCATTTCATTTCTTTTTTTTAGCGAGCATAACTAACTTTTAAAAAGGCCCCCAGGAAAAATGTTCCATCGAAAAAATTCTAATTTCCGTTTACTCAATCGTTTTGTTTGTGTACGTGTGCAGGTGTGTTGTGTGTGTGTGTGTGTGTGGGTGTGTGTGTGTGGTTTGACCATCATTTATTACTAATTGTAACATTATCTTCGGCGAAATCTCAGCGCTTTGATATTTACGTACTTCCACTCTTGACGTATTTTTCATTTTACAAATATCAAAATCCTTTTCGCATTGTTTCTTCTTTTTCTGTTAATTATTTTCTTACGGTTTTATGCATTGGAACAGTCATTTCAAATCTTTCAATGGAAAAGTACAAAAATTGCAAGTTATTTAAATCGATGTGCACAAATCTAAATAATAATTTATCTGAAACTTGATAAATGAATATCAATCAATTGTAATATAATTAAGAAATAAATTAAAGTTCAAAGAAATCGATTGGATCTATCGTAAATTGCCATTGGTAATCGTGAATCGTGGAAGTTACGTTTAAGGATTTAAATGTAGTTAGTTGTTCCTATATCGTACTAAAATTACAAGTATATGAAACACGCTACTTGAACGTGTCCGTTTAAAGCTTCGATAATGTCAATTATCGTAACTAATCTGACACGTGGCACGGTTTGAAAGACTGGGTAGGTAGGGTTAGATACATACATATTTACAAACGCTCTTTGACAATGCATTTTCACTGAATGTTGTGTGTTCAAAAGACGTTGCTTGCTGTTTCTTGGAAACCTTTGAAAATCATCATGAGTCATTTAAAAGCCTTTAAAACGATCCTGTTTATACTTCACCCTGGTTTCTCGAAATGGTTTCTCGAAATATACATTTATGTCTTTTTGTTCTTTCTCTTTTCCTTCTAAGCTCTTAATTTTCTAATTATTTTATTATTTTATATATTTTTCATGCATGTCAGTAATTAAGTGAAAAATTACGATTGCTTATTTTTTTTTTATATTGTAAGAAAGGGATCAAAGATTTGAATAAGAATTGAAAAGATTTGTCGTCTTCCACAAATAGAACTCATGAAACTGTTTGTTCGATCGTTAGAGTAAATAAAGAAAAAAAAAAAAAGCTTTTGATAAATTAATAGAGAATATAAGAAAGTAGGTTGAAACTCTCACAAGACTGTATCAAGAGTATCGAGACTTCGTAATAATTGCTCGTCTTTAGAACACCATTGCACCAATTCCTCGATAGTCACCACGCCATCCTTATTCGCGTCCATTAGCTAAAAGATAATAAATAGTATATATATGTTGAGTTTCAAACGTAGATATTAATTACGTAACTCACGTGAAATATACGATCGACGTGTTCACGTGCTGCCAAATGTGGCTCGACTATTTGTGGCTGAGTATAACGACCCAACATCTCGTAAATCGATCCAACGACATCCAACATTTCTTCCTTGCGTATCAATCCGTCACCGTCCAAGTCGTATAATCCAAAAACCCATTGTAATTTTTCCTCCACCGATCCTCGAGATACTTTGGATAATATTGTCAAAAATTCCTACGCATAAATCAATAAAATCACATCATTGATCATCTCACTTTTTTCAATTGCAATCTCTCTTTCTCTCTCTATTAATCAGCTTACCTCAAAACTTATTTTACCAGAGTGTTTCCTCTTCATGGTGTTGAACACGTAATGAGCGTATTGGCTAGCATCTATGATCATTAAAAAATAATTCATTACAAATATATCATCATCATTATTTAATTGTTTAGATTGAAATGCTTACCTCCCTGTGGAAAAAATTGCGAGAAGATTTGTTTGAAAGCTTCCTCGTCGACCAAACCAGTAGGACACTCTTGTTTGAATCCCCGATAAATCAATTGTATTTCCTTTCTCGAAAATCTCGTGTTGGCTGCCAAGGTGGCCAATTCCTCAGGCTTGTGGCGTCCGCCCAAGGCTAAGGTGCCACCTCCAGAACCCCCTAAAACGCCCCCGAGTTCTTCAAGTTCTCCCTCTGTAACGTTGCCAAGGGGGGCTTCACTCTTAATACTGCACCACGTGTAAGGGCTGCTCCGATTCTAAGATACCTTCTTGGATTTTTTCTTTTTTTTTTTTTGTTATTACTTAGGAGCAAACAGGATGGATTCTTCCTCCTCTCATAATTTTTTTTTTTTTTACTTTACTACCAGGCAAGAAGAAATAAAAAAAAGAGAAAGAGAGAGAGAGAGAGAGAGAGAGAGAGAGGAGGAAGCAATTTTTCTACTTACAAAAACGTGTGATTTTTTACGGTGCAACGAGCAGATTTTGTTTTGACTGGTTGCAGTGTATGCACCGTCTGCCAATTACAAATGCTTCCAAGGAATTCTACTAAAGACACAGTGTGAAGTATCAAAAGAGCATCTACTTGAATATTCGGAGAGAGATGTAACAACGGGTGCAACGTATTTACAGAACGAGTCCGTATCGAGTGCATATTTCCACTCCCCCTTACCAACCCCTTATTCATACATATATCTATCTAATATCAAAACCACATTCTAAATTACATTCTTATTTTATAACGCATTTACGCTTTCTTTTCTTTAATCTCTTTCCTAATGACGTTATAGAAAAATTATATAATTGAATATTATTGAAATGATATTATTAACAATGAAATTATGCACGAAATCATTATGAGAGATGAAAGAAAAGAAACATTACGACTAATTCTTACATACGAAAGTGTCGCTGCTAATTTCTATGGATTAATTTCTTTTCTAATAACGTTCCCTACTCATTTAAGGGGGGATACTAATTTTAATTTAAATTCGTCTCGTCGAGTAAAACTTGTTACAAATCTTGATTACAGGAAAATATTGATAAGCAATGTAATTCTAATTTTGATCAAATATTACAAGTCTTATTCGACGTAACGAAATCAGAACAAAGCAATGACGAGAATATTTACATTTGTTCAACGTTGTTAATTAAAGGTACGATCGAATCTAACAAGGATTTTGTATGATCATAAACATCACTGTAGCTACGAAAAATCAATCTACTGACAAAACACTATTATCTAAATTGTCACCTTTCTAAAAAAGGTTTAATTAAGGATAGAGAGAAAGAGAAAGAGATAGAGATAGAAAGAAATAAAAATACGGAAAATAATTACAGTTCATATTTGATCACTACCCTTTAACTCATATGTCCTATACAACGCAATTCGGCACTTTCTACGCTCGCATACTTTCTTTTTACATGCATGTGTGTAACATCAATCAATTGTCTATGTCGACATGCCTTTTCAACTTGTCTTAGATGACGCTTTTAAGACTAACTCTACCAAACGACCGAACGAAACACGCTCAATCGATCTTCCTCGAAGGTCAAATTCAATAAAAATGACTCTTACAAAGCTAATCGATTTTATATCCAACGTGTATGTGTATGTAAATTAAACGATACGAGACGAGATAGGAGCTTCCCTGATTTAATATCTTCACTTATTTTTATATATATATATATATATATATGGGGTGATTTAAATAAGAAAAAAAAGAGGCAAATGATCATTGTCGTAGGATCAGACAAATTAAAGAGGCTGTTGATCTGAAATTCCATGGGGGATGGATTATCGTGAAAAGTAAAAAAAATGAGGAAATATTAGAGTCATGATTACGGAATATAAAAACAAGTAGGATATTTTAAGAAATATCGAAGGTCTGCCGTCAGACGGTAATCGCATTAGGGTGGTTCATTCGTTTGGATTTTCCTCTTTACAAAGAATTAATCAATGAAAAAATCTACACGTGTGTGCTCTAAAATGAGAAGGAAAGAGAGAGAGAGAGATAGAGAGAGAGAGAAAGCGAAAGTGAGATAGAGCTCCTAATCCCGGGCATCCGGGGTTACCATGACGACGACGACGACGATGACGACGACGACAGGTCAGCTCCTATCCCGTGGACTTTGTGTGTCCCATATTTCATCCCATTTTGTTGATCTTTATGGGTATTAGCTGATAATTAAAAGAAGAATATTCATTGTCTATGAATATAAATGAGATGTTGATTTAAAATAAAGTTGGTCGCGTGGTGTCGTTCGATTCGGCATATCAATTCTACAAAACTACCCTTCTTTTTTCCTCCCATCTTATTTAATGTTTCTACTAGTCAAAAAGGGGTGGTGTATTTGTCTATCTAATTATCTAACAATTCCTAAGTGATTTCAACGAAAGAGGGTAGTAAGAAGAAGATTGGGATGTAGAGATAGAAAATTGGATATTATTGGTTGTCAAAGAACTTGCATTATTTTGTGCGTACAAGATTATGGGTGTATCAAAGATAATCAGAAGTATAGAGAGAGGGAGAGAGAGAGAGAGTCGATATAGGGAAAGATAAGGGAAAAGTAGTAGAAGAAGAAAAAAAAAGAATAAGAAAAAGAAGGTCTAAGGTGAGATCTTTTTGTGTCGAAGGAATCTCGAACCTTGGCGCTGCATCTCCATCGACTCTTGGCGCTGTCGCACCTCGGCGAATTACGTGCAGCAGCTAATAAGAGCGAACGAGATGAATAAGAAATAAAGGGTGGAAAAATAGGAGCAGAGAGAGAGAGAGCGAGAGAAGAGAGAGAATAAGAAATATTTGATGAGAAATAGGAAAATGAAGGAAGTAATAAGGAAAATGCGATATCGTGAAAACGAATGTTCGTTTTGTTCGTTGTTCGCGGTATAAGAAATCCTCACTCCGCGGCTTCTCAAGGATGATGATCGAAGAAGAAACACATCGTCGAATGTCCTAGCTGCGATCGCACCACGCTGATAACGCGTTGCCACGGATTACGGGCGATCTTGGCCCTGAGATTGGTCAACTTACGTTTTTCGCGACTCTTACGTGCCTTCATTGGCCGTATCCGGTAGAACGTATAAGGAGATCGGTGTACCGATTTCTCACCGATGAAAGAAAGAAAGAAAATTAGATGCAACAATTGAAGTAGTTAGAAAAATGACAAATGGAGATAACAAAGTCTCCTTCTTTCTCTCCTTCCCAAATAATCGATTATTTGATTATGTTTTATTCTATTCTTGTACTCCTATATTGTTTGTCTTTCTTTCTTTCTTTCTTTCTTTCTTTCTTTCTTTCTTTCTTGTTTTTCTCCTTTTCTTCGTAAACAGGATCGAGGATTGAATTGTTCGCGAATCGTTCGTCGTGGCCAACCCTTCTCACTTGTCTCGTATGAGCACACGAGAACGATGCAACACGTCCGCCCTATCTTCCTCCACTGATGACTTTTCTCTCTCTCGGTTTGTTCGACGCACGGATACTGGAAAGCGCACTTCTACCTTGCGCGCAAGTCACTTTCTGTCTTTCTTTAGCATCTCGTTCAAACATAACTAACTACAGTCTAGGCCAACATATATTTTCTCCATAAATTTTCTCTCGAAACTTAGTTTTTTGAAGCGTTCACTTTTAACACGTGTCATCTGTACACATGATTTTTTATTTTTATTTCATATAAAATACTAAATATTCTTCTAAAAATATGTATAAATTAATTACAATATGAGAGTTCAATTTTTATCATTATTTATCAAAATATTTGATTCGCAAACATTTTTTAAAGTGTTTTATTATTAATGCGCGCCTGTTAGAATGCAACCCTCCAGACAGACTTTGAAAATGGTACTTGCGAGCGCCATCTACTGGGACGAAATTTTTTTCTGCCCGAAAGATAGGCAACCCGTCATACATGCGTGTATAAACAGTTTTGACAGCAAAAAATTATCGTCCCAGTAGATGACGCTCGCAAGCAACATTTTCAAAGTGTGTCTGGAGGGTTGCATACGAACAGGCGCGCATTTTTATAATTAAATTAATAATTAAATAAATTATCCTCGAAACTTGTTTATTTGAAGGTTTCACTTCTAACTTGTGCACACATGTTTTTTTTTATTGACATATCGGAATTTCCCATTTTCTTCTTTGTTATTATCGAATTTGTTCGAATAAATTAATTTGTTTATTAGCAATATTTCTTACAAATATGATATTATAATGTTTTTAAATATTCTCTCAATTGCTTCAATAAAATTAACTAAACTGCAATAAACAGAAAAATGTATTGGAAATAGTTGTTTATCACTTCTACCACGGAAGAAATCGGTCAAAGATACGACACGTGAGACAAATATTTGTATTTAATTTCATCTAATAATAAGATAGGAAATCGAACAATTTCGTTAGAATAGATGAGCGCTTTCCGGTGGCAGACGATAATCTTAGTAAACTAAGTAAATATGTACCTGTTACATCCGTAATAAACGCGTAGAAAAGATCGCGCGGTTAGATGGCCAAAATCTCTCGAGTCCCGGTATTTGAAAATGAACGGCAACGATATCTCCAAATTGTCATACAAGGAATTGCAAGCATTGGCTCTTAAATATCGGGTGCCTGGCAACATAAAGGTAATAAGTTTCATTTTGACAAATCTCATTAGTTTCATCTTAAAATTCGATTAATTGCTAAAATAATTGAAAAGATCTTTTTAATTAAATTGGACACGTTTTATCTGAGACGTTAGAAATTAAGATCGAGCGTGATCTATGTGATATTTTATCGTTCAACGATTTATCTTCTTTTCCTTCCTTCCTTTACTTCATTTCATATTAAATCGAAAGAAATTCAAAACGATCAAACGATCGTTTATTCACAGAAAGAGCTGCTTGTTAAAATATTAAGGGCAGCAAGAGGTAGAAACAATGGCGAAGTCGACAGATTGTTAAGCGAATTAAAACAGACGCGGAAGAAAAGAACAAGAAAAATAAAAACCGAAAAACTTGGTCTAACTTCCACACCTATACAGAGTCCTGATAACGTCATGGCCGAAGATTATTATCATTCTCAGCAACAGCAACAGCAACAACAACAGCAACAACAGCAACAACAGCAACAACAGCAACAACGATCCCCTTATCAATGGGTAAGATTTCATTTCTCTTCTACATTTCCTTTTTCTTCTTCTTTTTTTCTTTTCTCTCTCTTTCTCTCTCTCTCTCTCTCTCTCTCTCTCTCTCTCTCTCTCTCTGTCTTACTTTTCATTCTTCCTAACGTTTCTTTTCTTAATTAAGCTCGCGTCACGATCTAACTTTCAATACTTTACATGATTGATCGAATTTGGTCGTGATCCTAGTACAATTGTCACTTTTATCGATCAAGTCTTAAAATCAAGAATATCCCGCCGTTCGAGAAACGATCGTCGTTTATTTCATTAGAAATTCAATGTAAACATTTAAAATTATGCAAAACAAATGATTTCTTATTGTAAATATATATAATATTTTTTTTTTATGTATATTTATACTTGTATATTATTTGTTTTATAATATTTTATATTATTTTCTTGATTATTAGGTTGGTGCAGAAGAAGAAATTGTAAGCAAAGAAGATGACAAACATTATGAAGAATTTAGGCAATTTCTATTAAGGAAAATACAGAGAGAATTTCAAACATACAATGCACCTCATAATCCAACACACGAATCAGCAATAGTTGATTTAAGAACTACACCAAGTAGTTCTGCTGGACACATTTTTCCTAATTGTTCTAAGCCTAATTTAATAGGCATTAATGAACCTAATTCTTGCATATATCCTTTCACTAATCATATACAATATCATCATCTGCAAAAGGAATCAAACAAGAGTACGTGTGGATCTATACTTTTGAAAAAAATGTTACAAGCACCAGTTGGTACAAATTTAGGAGAACTTGCAGCACCAGTATTTGGAGATTATAGAGTTTGGCCAGTCGAACAATATCATTCTGAAAATATATTAGATGATTCAGACACATTAACTGCGGAATCAGTGGACAATGACAACGAAGATAATCCTGTAATAAATACAGATTGTTATGGAGTTTTAAATAATGTTAAGGATGAATATCTTTTACACGATACTAATTTTGTTAAAAATGTACAAGATATTGATCAAATGTCTAATGTACTGAACGATCAAACAGGTAGTCAATATCATTGCAACTACGCAAACAATGATTTAAAACAAAATTATCAAACGTGGACTATTACAAATGTTATGGATTCTATGGACGATAGTTATATAGATACGGATATAAGTACTTCTAAAGTACTTCATGCTATTTACCTTGATAATCCGGTAACAAATGCAAATAATGGAAATACAAATTATCGATATCACATTAGCGAAAACGTTTATAATGATAATCCATCGGTACTTAATATTAATCCATCCGAAGATCCTTTGTATTATTCATCGTCTATAATGTCCAATGTACAATCTACTTCTGCGGATCAAACATACTTGGACAATCATAATAAATATATGGGAGAAACGAGAGAATATTTTGAAATGACTGGTTCCGCAAATAGTATCAATTTTTCAACCGACGTACCTCCGCTTAGTCAAACATTACCTAACAATATTCCATACAATTCAGAAGTTACATATCAGTATTCTAATTTACATGACAATCATCAACCATATACCACAATGTCTCAAAGTTTTGAATCACGACAATCGAATGATCTTATAATATCGCAAGATATAAATGCGTGTAAGGATCCTGTAACGGAGAGAGTACAACCATGCTCTGATGGTAGGTATGCATTATTTATTCAATCTTAAATCATTCTATTTCAACATCTGATAGATCTATTAATATATATATATATATATGTCATTTTTTTTGTACATGTTTCAGGAATGTTAGATCCATTTCGACCTAAATGGTCGCACAAAAAGTTATCGGAAAATAATCTCGAAAATATATTGAATTTTAATATATCCAAAAGGATAGATTACACAAAACTAGATCAAACATCTTGTATATATTGTTATACTGCGCCAATAGTTACACACAAAGCTTTACTTCCCACCGATGTTTGTTCGCAACAGATAAAATTAGTAGCAGAACAAAGACATCATTCATTTTCCCCTTACTGGCTTTTATACAACGATAGTTCGGCCGGTATGCGCATGGCCAATGTACAAAGTAACACAGATGATTATAATGGAGAACAAGTATGGATGATTCGTACAGCATCTATATCCAATAACTATAATTCGATTATAAAAGAATCTATAGACGAAAGTGAAGATTCGATAAATGATGTTTGGATGAATGACTATTCTAAATATCGGATGCCTTTACAAAAGGATGTAAACAGTTGCGAAGTTATAAACAACGCCGAAGTTTCAGAAAGTTTATTCTCTAGCATACACGGTGAATCTAATTTAAAAAACGACACTATTTCTACGTGTCAAATGCAAGAGGATATAACATACTGAATTATTTATATACATATGTATATGTAGAAATATGTGTGCCACCCAGTGGTACATTCAATTGTGATTATTATTAACCAACGAAAATAGAATTTTTCACACTTAAGGATCGATTTCTCTTATACAGTTGAGAGTCATCGATCGCGACCATATTATCTCATTAAAATTAAATCTATGGCTATTGCTGTTTTATAATAAAATTATTCAAAATATGTATTTTTTAAAATGTCAAAATTCAATGTACTATCTACATTGAAATACTGATACAAAAATCGAAGAAACAAGAAGACTGAGATAATGTGATATACTTTGAATATATCATAATTTAGGAACGAATTTAAATTTAAATTTAATATTAAATTACAATAAATATACGTATATATATATATAATATATATGCAATTATTGAAATAAAAAAAAAAAACGAAGAAGAAGAAGGGAAATTATAAAAAGATATAAAAGAAATATATACGCGCGTTAAGCGTTGTGATAATTAATTTATATCGTCAAGATAAATAATATTTAGTTCTCATAATTACAGATAACAATTTTTAATTGTTAAATAAAAATATACATGTCGTACAAATCCGTATTGTGTGATATTAATATTAATTACACTTTTCTAAATGATTTATACATACATAAACATAAAACCAATGAGTACCTGCGAAGATACCCACAATTTATTAACCATTGTATTACGTTATACTTTTTTGTAAAAATAAAATCAGTTATATCTATACATTAGAAATGATTACAATTTTTATTTGAATTTGTACAAACATATAATGTTTGTTTATTTATTTAAAAAAAAAAAAAGGAGAAGACTTTAAATCAATTTACGACTCACCCGAAACACCTTCCGCTTGAAACTGGGACCGGATATAATTTAAAACTCTAACTGGTACAGATTCTCTTCTTCTACTTTTGTACAATTCGGTTTCTTTACTTCTCGATGTACTCTGTTTCTCGGAAGATCTTCCTGGAGTCACAGTGACACTGTACATTGTTTCTTCATTAAATAATCAATCTATTTGTTGATTTATTTAATTACAATACAATGATTCAACGACAATTCATATTTTTAGGCGCGAATTTTGGATCGATACGTTTTTGTTTGTTCAAGTTAAAATTGATAAATAATATGTAAAAAATACAAGTTTGTACAAATGTTAAATTTGATCAAAGACGTTAAAAAGGCGCACTCACTGGAATAAGGTCTCAGTCTCAACTGCGTTATGAAAAAAAGCAACGCTTGGATATATATATACATATATAAGCAAAAGAGCCCTGGCGCATTCGCGCTTTGAATTTAACGAGGTCCTCAAAACGCGCAGCCTAATTATTTCACTCACGTTTACCTGCAATTTCTTCCTACACATGCATATAAACATAAATATAACACATACATTTTATACAGATATGTGTATGATCTTCGATACTTGTTAAAACCTAAATAGATGGATATTTTACTTTTAAATTTACATCACTCCAACTATGTTTTGAATTTTGGCGCTTAACGCGACCCTATTAACATCCTATTTTATCACTAATTATTTTACTTTTTTTTTATCATTAAAATATTTTTTTTTATTACATATTATTATCATTTGTTTAATTTTAAAATATGTAATAAAATGTAATCCTATAATGGTGCAATATAAACTTTATATAATAAATATATTTTATGTACATATACATATATAAAGAATTAAAAAAAAAAAGAGAATATAATTTAATTGTTGTGTAGACTTTACATTTCAAATTAAACTTTTTGCAAATCAAATTCACTTGATTTGTAATAAAAATGTCAAAAATAATCAATTGAATAATTAAATATTTAATTTATTATAGATATAATCGTTGTATATGTATATTAGTATATAAAACATATATTTATGTATATGTACATAAATATATGTATCTTACTTGTAACCAAACGTTACTTCATGGTTTAGGTAGGTAACAGTATAGGTTAGATAGGTCTTTAACTTATTCCTAACCTCAAATATGCGCACTGGAGATTCAGACCTGTCTTTAACAATTTACATTTAATAAGTGAAATATTTATTACTGATAAACTAAGGTATTTATGTAATTAATTATTATATTAAATTTAATTGTATACTTTAAAGATTTCTTGTTATTTAATAAAACTATATCTATTTAATACACAGATAATTTATACACAAATATGTTGAGAGTAAAACAAATAAGCGGTGTTTGTTCTTTAACATTGGGCAATCTTATAAAGAGTGAACATTTTGTACCAAATGTAATTTACATGCAATGCATTAGATGGAAAAGGAAACCTATTTGGTTACCCACTGCAAAGACCAAGATGTTCAGAGTACCTCAAAGACCACAGATACCTACGGATGAATATTTAGAACTTAAAAGATTATTTAATAATTACAGAACATCTATGAAATCGCTTATGTAAGTTAATATATTTTTTTACAAGAAAATTAATATAATAAAGATAATGGTTTTTTATACATTTGTTTGTAGGAATCATTTTGAAAATGAATTTTTGAAAAATCAAGAACAATTTGATGAAACAGTTATAAATAAACAAGCGGAAGATGATTTTATAAAGTGTAATTTAATAAATGATGAATGGAACAAGAAAGTAGCCAAAGTAAGAGAAGTTAGATTGCCAAAAGTAAAGAAAGCAAACAAAGAACTTGTATTGAAAAGATTAATAAAAAAAGAGGAAAGAGATTTATCGAAGATGCAAAAAATAGAGGAGCATGTTAAAAAGCTTAAAGAAGAAGTAAAAACTTTCATAACTGCTGAAAATATAGATGAAGCGATCGAGGAAGCATTAACTAACATTGTCAGTCATGACTATGCTATAGATTTAAAGGGAAACATTTATAAAGGAAAATACACCAATGGTCAAGAAACAAATGTATAAAATAATAAAGCTATTAGCTTATATAAATAAAAATCAACATAAAAATGAGTTCTTTTAGAATTAATTTCTTTGCTTTTTATCTTCGTGTCTATTAATATTTACAAATGAATATATTTTGTTGTAATGTTAATTATTATGTTTCATTTTAATATTGGTTTTTAAAATATACATGATAGATCAAACAAATTGTTCATCATTTTTGGAATATGTTTATTTAAAATGATCATGATATATATATATATATATATATATATATATATATATATATATCATAACAAAAAAAATCTCTTATAAACATATTCACTCAAATTCTATGAACTTATGTACCTTCCGACAGATTATAATATCACTTGCTATACTCTTTGCATTAACTATACATCTTTTTTATATTTGCATTGAATAAAATCGTAGTATAAAAACATTGATTAAAATGTAATTCTGTCTGCACTGTTAATTGTGAAAAAGTAACGACGAAAAAAATTATGTATATATATATACTATCTTTTTTACTTGGTTTTATTATATAATAGCATATACTGTAGTTTATGTTATTAGAATATCTTTGGCGTAGAAACAAATGATGTTGTGTTCTATGACATTTTATTATTTTAATAAAAAAAAAGAAAACTTTTGTTCCTATATTGAAAAATATTTGAAGGATTACTTCTAAATATATATATAAAAAAAATATTTACAGGAAAAACTCACATTAAAAAAAAAAAAGTGAATTATATTAATATACTTTTATACTTCTTAATATACTATAATTCTACTGCTTGAAAATCAGAATAGATAATAATCTACTGTTTCATCTTAGAATCATCGATTAACATAATTTCAAACTGCAAAATATTAAAGATTACGTTTAATAAATTGATTCCGTATAATCACATGACTTTTCTCGATTTAAAAAAATGAAGAAAATAGTCATATCAAAGAACCTATAGTATATTATATCTCGCATAAGCTTTTGCATTTAAAAATGCTACATATTTATATATATATATATATGTTTCGCATATAAACAAATTTGTTTATATGATATTAATATCGTAAAATATGTGGTATATATAAATACCAGTCTGTTTCATATATCTTACCACTATTAATTAAATTCATTCATAATGTATAATTGTAAATTTCTATGGTATAATTTACTTTATATCTATCAACTACAATACGTCTGACATAAGAAAGAAAATGGGCTGTTATTATTGCACTTTGATACCAGTTTCACTAATGTTTATTGAAACTTGGATTCAAAGAGAGGTGTAATATTTTCTTCAAGAAATTATGATCGTCATTGAAAATATTTGTTCGTTAAATTATTCTCAAAAAATTATTAGAGTTAATAATAGACAAATGTTAATTAAGCCGTATACGTGATTGACATCTTGGTATATAAATATTTATGTTGTTTGCAAAAATCTTATTAGACTTCAATTCTTATCGGTATCTTCTAATTTGATGCGTGTTACTTAAAGCTTAATTGAAGTACTATTATTTTATTTTATTTTATTTTATTTTATTTTACTTTACTTTATTTCTGTTCAAGTTCAATGGATTTTTCTTGAAAAATATAGAATTTGTAGAAAATTCTAAATCTTATTTATTTATCTTTGTTCTTTTGTTATTTTTTTTTTTTTTTTCGTGTATAATATGTATGAAAATGATGGCACATGTATTCTTAATACGAAATTGGCAATAGATATATATTTAAAAAATCTGCTGAATTTACGTTCACGATATATAATATCCCTCTTGGTCAAATAATAAAACAAACGCTTCCGTTTATTATTTAGCAATGATTTAGATTTCCTTCTTTCTTTTCTTTTCTTTCCTTTTTTTTTTTTTTATTAAATTTTAACTTAATTGGTAACATTATCTGCCATTAATTCATTTCTTTAACAATATATATGTTCTTTTTTTTCTTCTTTTTTTAAATTATTTGTAATTCATCCATTTCACAAATCACATTTTCTTAGTGATATTAGTAATTTCACTTTTAAAATACAACGCTATATATATATATATTTAATAAAAAGGATTATATATTTTGCACTTATACGCAAAAAAGAAGCAATATATAATAACTTCATGCTTACTTTGGCGAACGGATAGCTCATTTCGGCTATCGACATTAATGTCCATTCAATCAACGATATCTTCATTATTATTTAATAAAGAAATACAGACAGGATGTCCTGTAATTAATGGTACAAGCGAGTAGAAATGATTGTACATAAAAAACTAAGTTTATTTTTGAGCAATAATAAGCCTTACTCTATATTTTTGACTCAGTTTATCTACACAAAATCACCCCTTGTTCGCTTGTACTACCACTGGTTACAGGACATCCTATATACATATATATATATAAAATTAAACAGTCAAATAATCTCTACTGATTTATGACAACAACAAAAAAAAGAATGACAGAGCTTAGCGTATCTTTATAAAGCAAAAAGTTGAGAAAATGATAAAAACAAGCAATAAACTCTTTTGAAATAAATCAGAATAAGTAAATATATGTAATATATATATATATATATATATTGGTATAAAATTTGGTCAACTTCATTCTATTTGACAATACTACCATGTGTATTAAAATATTTTGTACGAATATATATTATATGTAATAATAATAATAATAATAATAATAAGAATAATGGCTGATAAATGTGGTATGTATAATTACATAACTACACTATTTTATGACAGCAGTAAATATCGATGCTCGTTTTAAATTGATTAAATGTACTCTAATACAATAATGATAATTCAATTTGCTCGAAATCAAAGACGATTTTACATTTACAGACCTTTTCAGTCATTTCTACAGTTATTCAACATTCATATGTAGATCTTATAATTTATCTCACGATAATGCACATATAACTAAATAAAAATTAATAATAATAATAATAATAAAAATAATAATAATAGTAATAGTAGTATTGGTGGTGCTGGTGGAAGTATTAATAACATTATTAATAGTAATAATAATAATAATGATAGTACTAACAAGAACGATAATAATAACAATGATAATAATAATTAATAAATCTTTTCAATTCTTAAAGCATAATTCTTGACGAAATGAGCATTATTAATATTATAAAAACACTGTTACGCTAATTATTACAATGTAAATATTAATAATTATAATTTTTTTTGGTTTTATACTATAAAAAAAAAAGGATGATTTTATAGAGGGATTATTCTAATGGCACAATACCAAATTAGTGCAAAATATTATTAATGATTTTAAAATAGCTTCCAGGTAACATGTAATAACTTAATAAGAGCTCGTCTATATAATATGCTTATTATCATCGTATTTATTACTGACAATTCAGTCATATGTGAATTAATCAAATATATGTCACATATTTAAGTTAGATTTTTAGTATTGATATTATCTATTTATAGTGTATAATAGTTTGTACGATCGATGATTATTATATCAATTCTATGTCTCAAGGCTATCATCAGACAGGATTTTGTACGGTAGTGCACCTCTAGAATAAATCTCTGTATTATGCACTCAAATATCCTCATTTCTTTCTTCTTTCTTCTTCTTTCTTCTTCCTCTTCTTCCTCTTCTTCCTTCTCTTCTTCTTCTTCTTCTTCTTCTTCATCTTCTTCCAAATGATATATTACAAATGTTAAGTTCATTGTATTTAGCAGATTACGTATTTCAAACTATATTAAAAGATAAATCTCATATATTGATATGAATATTATCATCAACGATGATGATCTCAATAAAATGAGATTATGACTATTTCTTTTGAAAATGTATTTTTTTACATGTTTTCTTTTCTTTTCATTTCATTTTATTATACTCAATGCATTTTATTCAAGTTGAAATAGCTGCCTTCTTTTTTTTTTTTAAATAATTTCAGCTTTATATAATAAGAGAGACCAAATGTCTACTAAAATACATTTTTATTTTTATTCTTTTTCTTTTTATTTTCTTTTGCAGATGCATTTCGTCAGAGTAAAATATAACTTTTTGATTCAAAAATAATAATGTCACTTTTTGTTTAAGTTTTGTACATTGATTGAAATAGTACAAGGCCGTGGCACACATTTTATTTCTATAATTTAATAACATATATAGGGTGAGTCAGTTAAGTTTATAAATTACAATACAATTTTAATGTAGAAATTATTCATTCGAGTGGTCGATCTTAGCTGACTCGCTCTGTATATACTGTAAACCATTGAGACGAATTTTAATTGGTATTTTAAACTCAATTTTTTTCTGTTCTGTTTCGTTTTTCTTCTTTCTTTTTTTTTTTTCTCCAACACTTGTTTCAATGAAATTTAATTATTTCAATTTAAAATCTTAAGAATGTGTTGCATATTAAAAAGTCCCTCTACATACATAATGTATATTTTGCACATCATCACATCTCTAACATTGTGACCTTTGTTCTTCTTTTCTTTTCGTATATTATCAAAATGTATGTAAAATTATTCAATACCACGTGGACCATCAATTGGCATAGTATGTAATACTTCGTCTAACAATTGAAGAGCTCTGTGCAAATGTACCTAAGAGGAATACAATAAATCTTGTGTCTTATTTATTAGTCATTAGAATAACACATGTAATATTTTTCATATGCTAATATTGTAAATACTTTTTATACCTCAATCCAACATGGAGTTTCCTTTATGCTTTGCCTTGGGTAATCAGGACCCCAACCTTTCACAAAACTTAAACGTAAGATGCAAAGTCGTCGAAGATCGTCCACTCCAATACCAGCAGCTGCACTTAAATCTATACAACATTGATTTATATTTATAAATTGTTGGATAATAATATTTAACTGTACATTTGCACTGACGACAGACACTAACTTTTAGTTATAGGTGCTCCATGCGTAAGATGACCAGCAACAGCAGCAGCTTGTGCGGCAGCAGCAGCTTGCGCTGTAGCTGCCTGTCCTCTCATCTGTTTATGGCATTGACGCAAATCAAACACCTTAATATATGCAGAAGGATATATTTTATGTACCGCATCTCCAGGTGCTCGACCAGCTTCTCTGTCTAAATAATAAGACTGTACAAAAACACTATGCTCACTTTGGCATCTTAACCACACATCCCCTTCGCCTCTTAAGTCTAACACTACTCCTTTTCCTGAAGTCAAATGAATACAATTCAATGAAATTATATATACATAAAAGTACATAGGGTAGCTGAGATTTTTCTAATATCTAATATTTAAATGTATACCTATATGTAGACGTGCCCTTTCACTTTGTTCTGTTCTGTGTACATTACTTAATGCCCCTAAACAGAATCTGTTACCTCCACTTGGATCTACATAACCATCGACTGTAACTGTTGGACAACCGCTGCTTACTTTAAAAGTTTCTCCTACTTGTGTATCTAGTTCAAAATAACCAACAGAACACCAATATTCAGGAGCTGGTTGCGTAGACAATAATCCACCAATATTTCCAGCAACGTCTCCACCATGACTAGCCCCTATTTAATTGGCAATATATTAAGAAAGACAAGTTATTAGACAAATTCTTTGACATAATACTAAATCTAAGCTTACAGTAAGATGTAGCGTGAAGATGTCTATGATCTGGAGGTTGCATACTTTGTGTGTAAGTAAGTGTATTAGCTCCTGTCCATTGTGGAGCTCCGGAATTATATGAATTCGTTGCTGTGCCAACGGTAAATCCATTTGAATGATGAAGATGTACAGGCGACACTGGAGAATTTTGACTTTCGCCTAAAATAATGTTATGTCTATTTATTACTATAACGAACTAAAGAAAAGAAAATATACCTAAGGAAGCTGCTAAGGCCTCAACGTTTGTTGACGGTTGATTAATATCTTGAGGAGGGGTGGTTCCATAAAATGTATCTGTTGATTGTCCCTGAGGTGGACTCAATATTTGGGTACTGTTGTTTCCACTGGCTGCATTTATTGACTGCTGCTGGCTACCTACGGTGTGACTCATTGGATGTACTACTGCTGTAAAATCAAATGTGACTCATACACAATACATAATACAAATGTACTAATATCATATTCGAAATTTCACACAGTTTTTACCCAGTCTTTCTGAAAATTATTCATTTCAGATAGAATCATTTCTGCTGCATTACTATAGAGATTATTCAATTAATTGTCTATAATACAAAGCGAAAGCTGAATAAAGAAAATAAAAAAGACAATAAAAGCAGAAAAAAAGCTTTTTATTATATACGTACGATGATGTATGTTATGTGTCGAAGAGTGATGAGGTGTAGGAATCCAAGTTTGCCTAGGACAATTATTGTCGTCCAATTTAGTGTGGGGGTTACCACTATTCCCTCCCCCACTATTGCCAAATATACCCTCACCATTAGCTGTGCAACAACAACAAAAGAAAAAGAAAATAATCAAGCAAAAATGAAATGTAAAACTGCAAAATAACATAATATACCTTAAAGCAATAATTGTATACTTGAAATAAAGTAATAGAATAATAGCATATTTATTATCGCAATAGCGCATAACTTGCAGTCAAAATTTTGTGCTATGGAAAATATATATATAGTCATGTTATTATATTTATTGAAACATATTCCATATTTGGAACATTTGTAATATTTGGTACAAAAAACATTTCTTTTTCTATTTTATTGCATTTCAACATATCTTTTTATGAATTCTTGTATACATACCATTTACATAAGCCAGTACTATTCAAACCTATGATATTTGTATATAAAAAATATAAATTGATACACGAGTAGTATATAAATCTTAATTTAGTTAAATAGCACTGGCATAAATGTACGATAAAATCAAGTTGAATTAGGTGAACAAATGTTTAACTTACTTGGATTAGGTGGTGCTAAACCTGGTATGAAACCTTGTTGAGGTTGTGGTGTGTTATTTGCTGTAGGTGGTTGTGCAGGCGGATGGTGTTGAATAGTTTGATTCATTTCACCATCAACATCCATAGCCGCTCCTATTGTCCCGGCAGCAGCTGATCCACCACCCCCAACGGTATATTCATCTTTGACCAATCTGTTGCCCGGTCCAACACCTACTCCTGGTTGCAGCGACAATCCAGACAGGTCTGCAAAGAATGGGTCTGTGCGGGGGAAACCAACCCCTTCCATCATACACCAAGGCCACAATAATAAATCATTTACTCTTATGGTGCTACTACTATTGAGCTCACAAAAGCTTATCAAGCAAGTAACGCCAAAAATATAATAAACAGATATATAATAACAATGTGTAAATGCAAAATTGAAATATTTCAATATAGATGAGCACGTAAAATAAAGACAACTTACCTATGCCAGGTGAAACAACTCTTTCATAGTGATAAGGATTCACGCATACTGAATCACACTTTAAGTCAAAAGCAAATTGACAATATTTCACATGTTTTAATTCATTTTTATGTAAATCTGGCCATCTCCAGATCCGTGCATAAATGACATGTGG
This sequence comes from Polistes dominula, assembly GCF_001465965.1. The sequence continues at coordinate 79,518 of NW_015149099.1, forward strand.
GAAACCCTTACGTCCAGCAACTTGCAACCTGCCATCAAGCGTTCTTTGTATAGTAACACATTTGCTGGGATGTGCTCCATTCGTAGTGATTGCTGTTATTAGGCTATCTAGCTCATCTCTCTTTTCCTAACGCATAAATAGAACACAAATGAAAATAGATTTAGTATTATTAGAAAAACTAAATATTATAGATCAAGCGAATATACAACACAATTACTTTAAGCTTTTTCACCAATGATTCAATAGCACGTTTACTGAATCCTTCGCTTTCACCACCTTGACGATGACACATTAAAGAATGCACAATACTTAAACAAGCATCCGCACTTGTCGGAGCACTAGGTGCAATTCCGGACATTTCTCTAACTACAAAACAAAAATATACAAATTTATAAGGGTTAAAAGAAATACAAAAAGGGAATAAAAAAAAAATGATAATACTCACGTTCTGGATTAGGTTGCATTGGGGGCGAGGGATAAAGGTGACCTCCCCCGCCCGCCAATCCAACCATCTCTGTAAAAGCCGTGGTGGATAAAGTACCACCGCTTAAATGCAACACTTGAATTTCCTTCTAATAAATGCAAAGCAATATTATTTGGTAATTTTACCATCTAGCAACAAAATACTCAATCTTCAATCACTTATGTATACAGAATATACAATCTATCTGAAAAAAAAAAGAAACATATTAAACAATGAAGTAAAAATTATGTCATCGATATCGACATACATGAGCATGAATAAACGATAATCACACCTTTTGCAAACAAAAGTCGACTGAATGAAATAGTTTAGCAAAAATGATTCTTGTAATATCACAAAAGTATATCCTTCATATATTAACCATCATATATAACAACCACACGAAAGAACTTGATAAATATTGTATTATTAATAAACCTTAATATTATTGTAGCATCAGTTTAGTGACTTTTTAAAGTCCGTATATTTATAAAATAAAAAAGGTAGATAAACATTTTTTTTTTCAATTTAAGTTTAACGTTACACTATATCGTAGGTTAGCATGTTACTTTAATGTATGCACTTTATAAACTGCCAGTTTAAAGTTTAGAAAGGTCCTATCTAAATAAGTTACAATTGAAATATATATATATGTATATATATATATATATACACCTATCTTGCAACAATAGTCCTAGCTTTATATAAGTTTTAAATATACGAATAAATAACGATTGTCGTCAATACGAATTAGTCCGATACTTCGACAAGACTCAACTAGGTACAAATCAGGTTGTTCAACCTTTATTGGACTTTAAACGCTAATCTCTCTATGTGCTTTTTAGAGATTTGTTATCGTAGCATATGATACAAGTGAAAATATAACCCTTATTTTGATACGTCAATTAAATGCGCGCCAAATTTAAAATCTGACATTTTAAGAAGACTTTACTAGGTACAAATCAGGTTGTGCTTTATGAGATTTTAAACATAAATTTCTCTATATACTTTTTGGAGATTTTTTACTATAATATGACAGATATGAAAATATAATTATATATACGTACAGATGCATTTTCTTTGATTGTTTAATTAAATTAATAATATTTTTATTAATATATATATATATATATATATATGAAGTATCTTTATTGTAAAAACATGGTATATAAATATGTGTTTATGATCTTTTATGCCTGATACATTACTACTTCAATTTTATAATTCATTTGGTTGAAATTTGTTATTTCAATTTAATTATTTTTTAATGTAAACTAAAATCACATAATAATAATTATAGATAAATATTTCTGATTCTATATATATATACACACATCACTTATAAACATTTAAATGAGCAAAAAATTAATCTAATCATTTAGAATAATTAAACAACAAATGTTTTTTAAACTTTTCATAAGAAATTTTCATAATGGAACATATTTAAACAAATGTTCTGAAAAAAATATAATATTATGTATTATACGATACAATATTTTACAATGATATATTATCACTATTATTAAAAATGACGAGTATCAAAGAAATGATAATTTACAAATGTTATTAGACTAATTTTTTAGCTTCAAAAAAATACTTAAGATGTCTCATTTGCCAAGCACCCATAATTAATAAAATAATTGTTTGAGCGAGAGACCACCAAAACACACGTCGATGAGTACTTTCTGATGTTTGTCGGAAACGTTCTTCACGATACTGAAATGAATAATTAGAAAGAACAATTAAAAATAAATACTACTAAAACTATTAATTACATTTTGTTTCATAAGCTTCTTACTCGTTGATAGTTTTGTTCTTTGGTTATCTGTTCGACCTGATCTACAAGTTGACGTATTCTTAATTGTAATTCGGTTAACTTTTCTTTCTGTGCTACATTAGCATAATCAATCGCTTGTTCTCCTACTTGTATATCTAAATGTACTCTCTGTAAAATCATATTGTTAATTATACCACATCAAAATGATATAAACCTTGATAAATGAAATAAAGTAATATAATTTACCAGCTGTGTCCCACTGAACCATGCAGTACTGTTGGAATATAAACAAATAATATGTTCTCCAGGTGTATGCGATGTGAATGCGATTCTTCCTTCAGAACTATAAACTCTAGAAAGTATTGTTTTGTCATCAGGGTCTTTAATTTCAACATGCATACCAATTCCAGTACTACTTTTCATAAATCCATCACTTCTTGGATCATACAATTCCACCTTATAATGAACTATATTAAATAAATGAAATTATCCGTTATTTAAGAATATAAATAAACATATGAACAATAATATTTGTACCTAATACTTTAGTTTCATCAGGAATTTCTTCAATAAAACATTTTCGTTCGGTTTCACCGATATGGAAGTATAACCCATTTCCATTATTAACAAAAACACAGAATAGAAGAACAAGAATAGTTCCTTTTTTTAACATGATTTTAATCAATATTATAACAATTTATATTTTTATTATTTCAATTATTTTCAATTTTGTAATAAATCTTGTGTGACACAAGAAAACATGGACGTTCACTACTAACAATCAATAGCCAACATTTCAATTCATACGTGGCGTCATTAATTGCATGATACATAGATAGGATAGTCTAATATATTTCACTATATTATTGTTATACAATAAATATTAATTATTTCGTTCATTATTTTGCCTATAGATTGCAATAATAATTTAATTATATTTCTAATCAGTAAATAAATCATATAATTATTATTTACAGACAATAATAAAATAAATCTTACATAGGAAATTATCTAATTGCATAATTATCTTTTTTTATAATTGTATTTTTTTTAATGAAGTTAATTTTCTCTTTACGAGATTACATGTAATTATTTTGAAACTATTAATATTAAAGCACAAGAGAGAGCTTTTAAAAGACATAAAAAAATTAAATTTCGCGCTTTCTTTTTAATTCTGTCGTATTGCCAGGCATGCGAGAAATATTTTCAAGGGATTTTCATGATTTGTAGTCGAGAAACTACTGTATGTCTCTTTGCAGTAAACGTAAGCCAGTCTAATTCATTCTTGTAATAACATAAATTAATAAAAATGTCGGTGTGGAGACAAGCAGGATTAAAGTAAGATTTTAATTATATTTTTCTATCAAATTGTATACCATAATTGTTATAAAAATAACTTATAATATGTTAAAATTACATCATGTAAAAATTCTTCATATAATATTATATAATCTTTCATCTTAGAGATCATTACATTTATGATTTATTATTTTATCATTTTTTCTTTCAGCTATATAAATTATTCTCAAATTGCTGCCAGGCTTGTTAGACAAGCTTTAAAAAGTGATATAAGAGTAGAAGCTCAAAAGCGTGACGAGAGTAACGTTAAATTTACTCAATGGAAAGATGGAAAACCAGTCAGTACGTATATTTTTAAATCTAATCTAAAATATCTATCGATTTTCATTTATTTTTATTTATTTTTTTTTTTTTTGTATAAATATATAATCATCGATTTATGATTATTCTTATTTATCATTCGATACAAAAACTAATTTGTTACAGCTGAGAAATATTAAATTTGAAGATCTTGTAAGTCTATGGGGTTTTTTTTTTTCAGTTTGAGTTTGTTTGAATTAATTATTAACATTTTGAGTTTGTGTATGAATAATTTTGTTAAGACTTGTTCCACTCAAAGAAGGTTAAAGTGTTTGAAATTGGAAAATAACTAATATAATGAGAGTACAATTGTGTTTTAATCTTAACATTTTATATGATAGTATTTCTTTATTAATGTATATATATATATGAATGCGCTGTGTATAACAATACAATGCATTACACGTTTTAATGTAACTTTCTTTCTTTCTATTTTTTTTTTTCCTTTTGAAGTTTCTTTTCTAATAATCGATAACAAATAAAATTTTTGTTACAGAAAAACAGTAAATATCTGTATCACAGCTGGGTAGGAAAATTCATCCGATATATTTACATTTATAGAAATAACTTATGTATGATGATCCTAATTCACATATGAAATAAAATCATCTTCCACTTTGTCATGGCTATTTTTTAGCTTAACTATTGTTGTCGATGTTATTAGTTTTTTAAGCGTCATCTTACAACTGGACATTGTGCTTTACAGTATACTATAAAAAATAAAAAAAAAGATATGTTATATATATTATAATTAAATCGATTCTCTTCTTCTCTTTTTTTTTTTTTCATATTAAAAATATTATATTAAGTTTACCTATAAATTCAGAAACAACATCATTGTCGTTATCTCCACGCATAGTTCCTGTTATTTCTTCGTCTTCAACCATTGGCAAAAATAATTGTACAAATTCAGGCGTGTAAGGAGGCACAATTGTGTCTAATACCTAAAATAATAAAACATTAAAGATAGTTAGTTTTGAAGTTTGTTAATTATATGAGTGATAATAGAAAATAATAAATACTTCAGTAACAAAATATCGAATTAAGGAAACATCAGTATCACCACGTTGCCAACATTGTTTTATGTAGCATACTACTGGAATTACACAATCGCGACTCAGTAAATTAACCATCCTGTCAATCAACATTTTTTTTATCTCCAACTTAAACAAAAAAATTGTATTAGACATTGTGATTTATTTAGAAATATAATTATTTGAAAATATTTACCTGTACAAGTATTTCAAGCTCATCCTGTTTACTTTCAAATAATTGTACAAGAAGTTGCAATACTTTTGTATGCAATAAAGGATGACAAGCAACAACTTCGTCGAGCAAAGCAAGATGAACGGGACGACAGTGTTCAGTACATAATTTAAAATATGATGGTTCTGTAACTGTACATTCGACCCATCTGATCACTCCAACACTTACAACAGGAAAACTGTAAAAGATTGTCAATATAATTAATATTTGTTGATATTTTTCTTTGATAATACATTGTAAAATTAGTTATTTCAAATATACCGTAAACATTGATAAATAGTTTGTAGTTCTACAACAAGTTCAGTTGAACCTTTATTAATGTTGCAAATATTATGAACTTTTTCAATTGCTTGAATAGTCATCTTCAGTTCTTCTTTGTTAACTTTACGGGCATTACCCTTTTTCGCAGGAACTTCGCATACACTTGCAGCATATGCTAATAAGAATATATATTTTGATTTATGTTCAGGATTTACTTTAACTCCAGGTTTAAATAACGCATCCACTAATAGTTCTATAAAAAGATAAGAACAAATTAAAATATCTTATATTATAAGTAAGAATTATATATACAAAAAAAAAAAAAAATATGTGTAATATATGAAATTACCTAAAAATTGAGGATTACGAAGTAATTCAATTGATGGAGGCTCTGCCGCTGAATAATTACGGTATAATACAGAGATATCTGCAGGATTCAAATTATTTCGTGATAACATGGATGCTAATGCTTCACACGCTGCAGGGCTACTTGCTGCTCCGTTGAGAGCCATTGTAATTGGAGTAACATCGTGTCGACTAGAAATATGTAAATTAATTATTATACTTACATTCCAAGAAATCAAGTTGAAATTTAATAAACATTGTAATATTCTTCTTACTTCTGTTGAGCGCATTTGGTAATTTCCTGAGAAAGTCTTTTCATCATAAATCCACCTTTGGGTTCTTGTGCAAGTATTTGTAATAATACTTGACTGTAAACATAAGTGTGTTGACCATGACAGACCATTTTCTAGAAAAATACAAAATGTATCATACTTTGCCATTAATCAATTTTCAATTTAATGATTCAAATATGATGCTTTTATTACTAACAGCACATTCTTGAATACTGGATTGCCAATTTTCCGTGTTTTGTAAGAATCCAGCAATAGCTGTTTTTAAAACCCGAGAGAATACTTCTATTTGCTGTGCAGCTGTAGAAATACTTGTAATTTCTCCTTGAAAACCAGCATCAGATATGAGCTATATAAAAAAAAATAGTAATTATTCATAATACATGCATATAATATGTAAATAATGCAATTACAAATTGATATGCATTTATCTATACTTTGATAGTAAAATTTAGCATGAGACAATCAGGATATTCTTCAGCAAGTCTATAAATAAGCGATCTCCAAGTAGGATGTTGTATCATTTCTGTTAACCAGGCTGGTGTCTGTTAAAATAAAAAAAAATGATAATTAATATTTTCTACTTTTGCAGTTTTCTATTTTATACATAAAATAAAATCGACATACTTCTCCTTCCTCAGTAAAAATTTTATCAGCTTTTTTTGGATCAAACGTTTTCAAAATCATATCTTTCAAATTATTTTCCACCATCGCTTGTACATCGGTAACTTTGACTCCTGCCAGAATGAGCCACTCGGCAAGGAGATTGGCCATTTGTGCACAAGCAGTATAATTTCTGGATAATAATCCTATAACTTGTTCTGGATTTCCACCCGCTTGAAAATATCTATAAAATGATAACATAAAATGTAATATGTTAACTTATATTCATTCTAAATTAAATAATTATTATTATTGTCGATCATTACACACACACACACACAAGTACCTTTTTAATTGCGTAAAAATTCCAGGTTCCATTATATAATCAGCTGTTTTAAATTTATCTAAACATTCAGCTAAAACTTCTTGAGGATTATCAAATGTATCTTCGCTTCCATATTCATCAGTATTTCGACCCATTTCATCACCCCAACCGCTACGATCTTCATCATAATCTGACTCCATCTAAATATAATATATATGAACATTTTACTATTTATAGAAATGAATATAATGATAAATATGATAAATATGATAAATATTCTTCATAAATTTTACTCTACTAACATTAAATATACGTCAATTAAATCTACTAACAATATTATTATAATTAAATATAAATATAAAATACAAAAATATTTACTTTTAGGTTAGGAAGGATGAAAAATTGATTGGAAAATAAAAAGACAATATTAGTTGTAATTTAATAAAAACCCTTAGAAATATTTAATAGCTTCATCTAATTATATTATATTATAAATATCATCAATTTTATTTTACTTACTTTTATTTTATTGTATTTTATTTATTTAGAAAACTCCAGAAACATGTAAACAAAACGCATCCGACTGCTCTTAAGAACGTGGCATAACTTATTGCATGGATTTAACAGTGCTGCCAGATCGTGGGTAAATCTTACCCTCTCCCTATGCCACTGGGATTGCACACAATGAAAGTTATCCATGTCCGTGTGTTTGGGATGTCGAAAGAAGTCGAGTGTAACCGAAGTTGGCGATTGGCCACGAAGTGCACACTATGAAAGCGACTCGTGTCCATGTGTTCGGACGACACGAGTCGCTTTCATAGTGTGCACTTCGTGGCCAATCGCCAACTTCGGTTACACTCGACTTCTTTCGACATCCCAAACACACGGACATGGATAACTTTCATTGTGTGCAATCCCAGTGGCATAGGGAGAGGGTAAGATTTACCCACGATCTGGCAACACAGCGTGGCACAATCGTATGTACTACTAGAACAAAATATATACAATGCATGTAAATATAAATTTGATTGGTTTATTGATCTGACCAATAGAAAGCTTGAAAAAACTTGTCCAATTGAAAAGTGACATTATTTATATTTAAAATAAAACTTTTATCTAATTGAAAATTAATATTATATAGATAATTCATTTTATTTTATATGCTATGAATTCTTTATCGTAAAAATACATCGCGATGACAATATATCAGAAATCATCTATCAGCTATAAAAATCGCTTCATGATCGACATGTTGGTCACCTGTTTTAAATAAGCAATAAACCGTTGTTAATTTAAATAGTTGATTTTATATGTAACACAATATAAATTTTAATAAAATAATATTTTTAATTTTAACAAAATGATTACTCGTCAAAAGTTGCAAAACTCTCCACAACTGGTAATATTTTATAAGATCTTTACTTGATAGATAATAGCTTTGAAATATATCTTTTAAATAGATAAATTACAACCAGTTACAATATATATTTTATCTTTTTTTTTTTTTTGTAGTACAAGGTAGTAAATAAAAATAAGAATTTAAAAACATCTACAAGATTTTATATATAATATACTTGTATAATATATTGTTTTAATTTTGTTTCAATTTGAACAGGTGGATATTAATAAACAAACGTATGAAGAACAGAAATTAGATATTTCAGCATTACCATCAATAGTATTTAAAGGAAAAATAGACTTTTCTAATGACTTTTACGATTGTGCCAAAATTTGTGACAACATTATGTAAGCTTTTCAATTTTATATTCTCCTTATAATTATTTATTATCTTTATGTTACATGTTAAAAAAAAAAAAAAACCTTTATTTTTCTTTAGAGAAGAGATTGAAAAACTTGAAGACAACATTGTACCGATAGGCTTTGACTTAGAATGGCCATTTGATTATAAAACAGGAGCCAAAAAGACAGCATTAGCACAAATTTGTTTAAACGAATCTGTTTGCCATTTGTTACATTTATATAATTTATCAAAGTTACCAGCAGCTTTCGTGCAACTTTTAAGTCATCCAAAAGTAAGGCTTGTTGGTGTTAAAGTTAAAAAGTAAGTTAAAGTTAATATATTCATTATGTTGTAATTTATAATTTAATATAAATATGTTGTAGTGATGTGCGGAAACTTGGAAGAGATTTTTCTGAATTTCCAGCTGAAAAAGTAGTAATAGAAAATTGCATTGAATGTGGTCCACTTGCAAATAAGATTTTAAATCGTTCCTGTCATTGGAGTTTAAAAAACTTGACTGCTTATATGGTTGGTTTTCCAAGAAACTGTATATTTATTATTTTCATTATTATTTATGTATGATTAATTTGTTTTTGTTTTAGTTAAAGAAGAAAATTGATAAGAATCCTGAAGTAAGAAACAGCAAATGGCATATTCAACCTTTAAGTAAAGCACAAAAAATATATGCAGCTACAGATGCGTATGTATGTACAGTACTATCATTTTGAGAAAAAAAAAAAATTTATAATTTATGTAACTTTTAAAGATATACTCTTTACTATTATTTACAGGTATCATTACTTAATTATTTAGCAATTAAAGAAAGGTCTTCTGAAAAAGAGGAGGAGTCTTCTGAAAAAAAGGAGACTTGTAAAAAAGAAGAAGATTAGTTGCATATTCATTAATGAAGAAAATGAGAATATCTGTTATAATATAAAATAATATTTTTGTACTTTGTTACATTATTTTAAAATATGAATTAAGTTTATTTGAGAAGAATCTCATAATGCGAACTAACGTTGTTAAAGTATTATGGACAGGAAGATTAAAATATGGTCCTAGTGTAAGACTTCAAAAAATACTTTTCAATTTACATAATAAGCAACTAAACAACGAGACTTGTAATACATTATTATTAGTTGAGCATGATCCTGTATACACTATAGGAATTAGAAATAAAAACTATACAGAGAAAGATGAAAAGAAATTAAGAAATCTTGGAGCAGAATTTTATAAAACTGATAGAGGTGGTCTTATAACATTTCATGGACCAGGACAATTAGTAGCTTATCCTATTTTAAATTTGAAACAATTTAATCCTAGTATTAAATGGTACGTTTGTCAGATTGAACAAATGATCATACGTCTTTGCGCTGAATTTAATATATTAGGAACAACCTCACCGGATACTGGAGTTTGGGTTAAAGATAAAAAAATTTGCGCTATTGGCATTCACGGCAGTCGTTACATTACTACACATGGTTTAGCTTTGAATTGTAATACCGATTTAACATGGTTCGATCATATTGTACCGTGTGGCATTGAAGGCAAAGGAGTTACTAGCATTAGTAAAGAACTTGACATGAATGTAACGATCGAAGACGTAATTCCCAAATTTCAAAATGTATTTCAAGAAGTATTCCAATCATCATTGATTCCATATCCACAAAATGAAGCGTCCGAATTGCTTCGAAACGTAAAGAATTGTATTTAGATTTTGTTCATTCATTTTTATCTTAAAAACACATTGTATTTACAATATTTAATAATAAATTACAATTTGTTATGAAATTTACAACAAATTTCTATTTTAAAAGTCCAAATATATTTTTTTATATTATTTATGAGATATGTCATTAAATCAAATTTAATTGATCACTTTAAATATCCATCGATTTATTATTAAACTTATAATTATCTGATAGAAATTAATGTTGAAATAACAAATATTTCCGAATTTTACATTATAATGTATGCTAAATCGTTCAAGTTAACACATTAAAGAATCTTAAATAACAGATGCAGCCCTACGTAACAAGAAGAATATTCTTGACACAATTTGTTAATTAATTTTTAAATATAAGAGAAATATTTGAATTAAATTAATCGATAATAGAGTAACACAAGATATGTTCAATTGATAAAATATTTGACTAGAGATTATTCAAGCCTCATTATGTCATGTAAATGTGCAAAATATCGATGTAGTTAGAAATAACATTGATAATTTGAAGCAAAGATTTTCCGTAAATTTTGTGCAAGAACATATTATTATTATTATTATTATTATTCTGTTAAAACGTGAAGATACCTTTGATGATATAATTCTCCAGTCAATGCACCTACTATAACTACAGCATTGTGCAATGAATTAGCAGAATCTCTAATCAGTCTAATCGACCGTTCTATGTCACTTTTAAGTTCTAAATACTGCTTGTTAATTAAAAGACCTTCTAAACTTTGCATAGCTTTGATGGCTTCTACACTAGGTCGAATTTCTGCAGTATCTAGGTCAGGTGATCTTGAGGGCGCAACACCAGGGGAATGAGACGTAAATCTTACTATTTGATGTTCACATTTCGATTCTGGAAGCTGTGCTAAACAATATACGCCAATAGCACGACTTAAAAATTTACATCTGTTTAACATAAAATATTAATTAATATTTCTTATAATAATATACCTCTGTACATATTAAAATTTATTTAATAAAATATATTATTAAACCTAATAGAAAGGTACCTAATAGAAAGCTGAGAACCTTTCCTGAGCCCAATAGCCCCCAAAATACCCCATCCTTGTCCAGCATCATCAGCCATCGTAAGCAATGCACGTGCTAGTCCTTTTAAAGCTCTAGCAGCGATTACAGTATTTTCACTGTATTGACATTGCCTGTAAGCTAATTCGCATGCTTTTCCCCATAATAATGGTAATTTTTCTTCCGTTATATCTCTAAATAATAATTTATATTTGAATTACATTATAGTTTTTCTTTTTTTTTATATTTATATATTATTTATATTTTTAGCTTACGTAGTCTTGATAGCGGTAATCCAGTCAATTAAATTGATAAGAAGCATGCCTTCTTCTCTGATATCTCTACATGAAGGAAGTCTTTTCAACAATACAGAATAAAGAGCTAAAAGTCTTCCTTCTGAAACTAATACTGATTCCAGAGGAGGTTGTCTTGGTACAACGGGTTGTAAAATTGTTAAAACTGCAGCCCATGTTGGTCTACCATCTTCGGAAATTACTGAATAATATAACATGAGTTTTATATTCATGAGATATATATTCTAGAGAAAATGAATTATTTATTATTTATTTACCAGTGTATTTAAAATAAGCTTCTAAAGCAGCTTCCATGAGTTCTCCTAATGTAGATGAAGAAGCAATCGCAATACCTATAACTTTAAGTACACCCATTAGTACTGGACTACTTGCAGATCTTTGCAACAACCAAGTTGTCCAACTAGTTCGAAGATAATCATTTAATGGTCCACTTTGGTTTATAGAATGAAGAAATTCGGTTACTAATAAACCTGCTTCTGGAATTTGTTGGGTTTCTGAAACAGCTAATAAATAAACATTTATGTTAACATAGTAACTTTTAGAATAAAGTATAAATATATATATATATATAAAAAAATAAAATTATATTATTTCAACTTACTATCAATAACAGCTTCCATTTCATCCAACATACGAGATAACGTAGTTGTAAAAGCTTTAGAATTTGTGGATAATAATGATTTATATCTAGTTGTGCAATTTATTAATAATTTTACCGAAGAGCGTACATATATCTGTCTCTTTTTTAATGTAGTTGGATGATAGTATGCTACACTGGGATCATAAGCTGCGACTATCTTTAATAAACTGTTATATCATTTGATTAGTTTTTTAATTCAAATATAATATATATTTGAATTAAACAAATGTAATACTTACTTATTCAAAGCTATATCTATAGGATGAACTTGTTCACAGTCTAGAGAAAGAATAACTCTAGGATCACAACTCATTACGTGCCAGTTAATTACTTGATCATAGGCAGCTGCATCAACCAAATGCCATGAAAATGTTACTGCTTGTGTAATTAATTGTACTGCTTTATCATTCTACAAACAATATGAAATTATTTTTGTATAAACTATGTGTTAACATTTATGGAACTTATTATAATACAAAAATATTATTCAATTACCTGTCTTACATTTGGTTCATTTGATAATTTAACAATTAAGTTTAATAAACATATATGCATTCTAGTAACAACTGCCAAAGGAAAAGTATTTAACGATTCATTTATCCACGACAACCAATTGATACAAGTAAATACACTTCCAAGAAATAGGTGACTATCTGGTAGATACTGATCGACTACTTTAATCATAAGCTCGACATCACCAATACTAGGACAAAACCGATCCCATGGGAGCGATAAGAAATTACCATGTATTACATTTAATATGTGATCTTTGATTGAAGGATGAGCAAAATTAGTAACATAGAAATGCCAGACGAAAGATAATATTTTGTTAGATGCTGGCATTGTATCAATAATAAATCTAACACATTCCACAAACATTGATACTATTCTATTAGCATATGGTCCATCCGTTATAATCCATGGCAGTAAAACAGATCTATCATCTGTAAGTTGTTGGATCCATGCTGCTGTTGGTTCTCTTAAATTTCTAGTCCAATAAGGTGTAATCCAAGGTGCATACATTTCACTTAAAACAGGCCATATTTTTTCGCATACTAAAAAAGGAGAATAATTTGTTCAATTTATATTGGAAAATAAACGAAATTTTAATGTAAATTTAAATTTTACATTGATCTGCCAAGGAGCCTCTATCAGATTGAAGTGTTAGGACAACAAGAGCGTGTCCTACCATTCCCAAAAATACTGTCAATGGATCATTATAGACTCTATATTTTGGATACAATCCATAAAGACCATATTGCAAACGTTCTTTCATAAAATGTCTACTAAGTAAAACTGCAGTATCGTGCATCTAAAATAATACAAATTAATTATAATATATTGTTGTTTTTTGAAATAATTTCTATATGAATATTTAAACAAATAAACATTTACCTCTTGTCGAGAAAGAAGTCTTTGTTCTGTGGCATAATGACGTATTTCGTCACGAATTTTTGACAAATGTATTACAGTAGAACTTTTTGATTTTCCACTTAGAGTACCTAATAAATCACGCCATACGTCTAAGGACAAAGTTTGGCTTTCACTGCCTTTTAATATGGTACTAAGAACTTCACCATAATGTTCAGGAAATTCATGTAGAAGAATGAGTCGTAGATGATTGCGAAATAACTAATGTAATAAATAATTATACTTCTTATAAGTTAATTTGTAAATATTTTCTTTTATATTTAGTCAAAATTACCTCATGTAATATAAGTTTATCTTCTTCCGGATTAAGTCCAATATTAGATAGAGCTCTAGAAATTAAATCTATGAATGTTGATCGTTCACTTAATCTTGGTCTTCTGTAGCTTAGCCAACTTGCAACGTCAAACTATAGTAAAAATAGAAATTCATGAATGAAATGAAATATGTAAATAAATATAGTCGTATTTTTGATTGATCTTATATACCTTAGAAAGTAATACGAAACATAAGTCTACATTCATCCCAGTAGACAATTCAACAACTGTTTGATACATTTGTAAGAATGTTGATGCACCACCAGCAACTGGAGTAAAGTGAGGACCAAGCAATCCACCAAGATTTGGTCTTTGCATAATTGTTTTTAACAATTCTGGTCCTTGACTTTCTTCTCCGCTAATAAATAACTCAAAAAATATTTATTATTAAATTAAAAATGAAATCTTTTATTTTATTTTATATTTTGTATGATTTATATACTTGGCCAAGCTTTTCTAAACAGGTTGTAATAAGTTGTTTAGTTGGTGGACACAATGCTGCTTCTTCTGTATAAAATTCCACCAAGTGATAAAATAATTTAACACCACTTTTTTGTACTTTTTGCAATACTGCTGTATTTTCGCTAATTCGACTTATACTTAGTTCGTGTTCGAGCATACTATAAAAAGTAATAAATATTAAATACAAATGTACAATATATATATAGGCTGAATGATAAATATACTTACGCAATTAAATGATCCATAAAAACACAACCCTGTGTAATTTTACTAGGCGGTGGTTGACTTGCTTTAACTAATAAATTTTCATATTCTGCTCTATTTTGAGATATCATATGATCAACACCATCACTAACATGAGCTTCAATAACCTACGTATTGAAATATTATTCAATAATAAAAATGATAATTTTTTAGAATAATTTGGTACAATAGAAAATATATTCTTACTTTAATTCTAATTACTGCGGCGCCAGCGCAATGAACAACCGGTGGTACACCTGATCTAGTACGCTTTTGATGTACTGGTGCAGGATCACATAGAGCATGTAATGTAATACAGTTTTCAACGTCTCGATAAAGCGTAGGTATTAATTCTAAGAAACTACAATCTATAGCTGTATGCTCGGAAAGCAAAAAATTATAAGTTTTTGCATAATCCAAAATGATTTTAAGATGAGGTTTGATCAATGTTACAACTGTTTCTGGAGAGTATAAATTTTCTCTTGATACAGATGTAATAAGATTATTATTATTTGTATTTAACAACGGTGGCGAAACTGGTTGTTCGTATGAACTCAATCTTTTAAAAATTCTTTCCAATGGATCGGCAATTTCTAATAAAGTAGGTGGTACAAAAGATGATTTCTGATATTGATTATCTGGGTCCCGGAGACATAGTTGTTCCCACTCTTGCACAGCTTCTAATTGACTTTGTTGAACTGACCAATAATCAACATACTCAAACCATGGATTCTATAATAATATTAACATAGTTAAAATGTGATTAATAAAGAGTGTATTTTCAATAGACAACAAGCTTTTTTTAAATTACTTGCTCTCCTTGCATGAGTGCTATTAATTTTTGCGACATGTATTGTGGTGGCAAAGCTGGAATGTAAAGACCTGATTCTTGCAATCTTGGTTCTTCTAACCATAGACTTAAAGTCTTATAAAATCTGAAATAAAAAAAATTAATGAGACATTGATAAAAAAAAAAAAAAAAAAAAACAAGTTGTAATATTAAAATAACTCTTCAATAATTGGATATTTACTTAGCAGAGTTAAAATAGAATATTCTTCTGTCATCAGCAATAGGTTTTCCATTATCAACACCTTTTTCTCCTTTCAATTGAAAATGTTCAGTTATTTCGTGTAATCGTTTCTTCAGTTTCTTTAAATAATTTAAATTGATCATCCCTTCAAAAAATTTTTCACCCACTCCACCTTGATCAGTACCTCTGTACAAAGAATATACTTTCTTCAATATTTATTCTAACAAGCTATAATTGTAATGTAATACATACCCTGGAGTAGTAGGAACTCTTGCTAAAAATAGAGTGAAAAAGTTTTGCCATAGAAGAGAAAGAATAGGATGTTCGATTGGAGTGTTAAGTGCTTGTTGGGACCAACGATATATGGCTAATCCATTAACATTAAAAGCTTGCATTTTTACTGTAGCACAGGCTCGCTAAAATTTTGTTAATAAAAATATTTACATTTACATATCACATATGATATAATCAATAATAATAATAATAATAGTAATAATACCTTTAGTGCAGTGTCTAATGATATTTTAGTTTGTAATGCTAATTCTTTTAGAATTTCACGCCATAAACCTGTTTTTATTTCCCTTTCGTATTGTTCGGTTAATAAAACTTGATATGCAACCCATATTGACTGTGTCGAGCCACCCAAAAGGCTTAAAGAATTATTAGAACCAGTTGCCCAACTTAAAAAAGAACCCAATGATCCTGGATTACGATTCGTTGTTATATTCTAAAACAAAAAGAGAAGGATAAAAAATAATGTGCTCCAATTTTCAATGTAAAAAATACTTTGTCCATTGTTGCTTAATATAAAGTGTACATTAAAAAATGTAATATAAAAATCTTGGTAAAAATCCTATCATAGATGAAAACAAAAATATAAATCATACCTCATTGTTTCCTTTTAATGCAAGCTAATAGCAATGATTTTTCTAATTATGATTACAAAAATATTATTGTTGTTTGCTACTCTATACCAAGACATCAATATTATTTGGAAATAGTTAAAAAATAGAAAAATATTTCATAAAATAAAATAAAATAAAATAAATATACATCAAATAATAATAAAATAATCAAACAAACAAACAAACAAACAAAAAAGTAATATCCTGAAAATCTAATATAATATTGGAATCTCGGTATAATAACTAAATATAATTATTTATAATAATTTTCTCTTACTGAATATAAACTTTGAAATATGTTTTCCATGACTGATCTTGTATCTAAATGAAAGAATACAGCCCGAATGATTGTATCCATTAAATGTAAAACATTTTGGTCTTTGTTCCAATCTGGTACAAGTATAAGTACGTTCAACCATAAATACATTAATTTCGCAGGACTATGTAAACAGTATCTGTAAAAAGAAATAATATATATTAGTAAAATTAAAACAGAGAATAAAATTTGAAGACAAATAATTTATATACCTTTTATACTTGTACAAATGGGATTCAATCATATTTGAAAATTGTTTAAGTAATGGCCCAGGAAACTCAGGTGCAATTAAATTCTTGGCCATTTTCATATACGTTCTATCAGCCGTAATTAATGTAATAACGAGACTTAAAAATTTATCATTCTTAAATAATGAATCAGGACAATCCACAAATAATGGCACAATGTGATGTAAAGCTATCAATACTTGTTCATATTTATAATAGCATTGTAACGTTTGTAATTGATTGAACCCTTTAGAACAAATTAAGGGTATAGAATGGCCCCATAATGTCATCAATACTGACACGTAACATGCAATCGGTTGTTTTTCTCTAACTCCTGTATTTAAAATTTCCAAAAATAAGTCAGATTCCATATTTGGTAAATAAGAAAATGCTACAGTAGGATTTGATATTGCACGCTGAGAAAGTGCATCAGATTGATCAAGTTGATGTAATCTCAAACGTGATAACATTTCCCATGCCCATATAGTGAATGCTTGTTCACTATTTTGTGGTCTGACTATGGACGATACCTTTTAATTAATTAAATATATTATAATAATAATTGTAGCAAATTATTCCATTATCATATGAAAAAAAAAAAAAAAATAATAATAAAATACCTGTTTAACTCCCTCTGCTAGTAAAGAGGCAGTTTGTGTAGGAGAATCTGGTACGTATTTCATGACCAATTCAACAATTAAGAGTGCCACACGTCGGTGTATTTCAATAGGAAGATACAAATTATTGCTATAAAAATGTTTTTACATTGTTTAGTAACTAATTACAATATACAAAAGTATATAAATTAATATTACTAACCCTTCGAGTCCCCAATTGAGATGAGTAAGAACTAAACGTGCTAAGTGACTTTCAGTTGATGCTAACGAATGTTGATGTAACCAAAATGAAAGAACTTTAAAATCTTGTTCTTGTGGAATCCATTTATCCATTTTTAATTCAGTGAACAAATACAGGCTTAACTAAAATTATTTCATGTAAAATAATATTTTTAATCAACGAGAAATATCAATTTGTATACTTCAATTGAAAATGTACCTTTCCAACAGAACCAAAATTGTCCCGCAATTTTAATATTATGTCTGAAAGAAGCGTAGGATGCTTATTTGTTAAATTAGATAATAATGATCTAGCATCTTTTGAACAAGATTCTTGTGTTATTTCACTAAGAAATCCTATCTGTAATATGATGTATAATTAGCAAAGAAAATACAATTATATATGTATATGTATATAAACAATCTCGACAATTACTTACTTGAAATAAATCAATAGTAGCTGCTCTTACAAAATCATAATCAGCAAAGGTTCTTGCCATAGCCATGTTTGCAAATGTTGTCAATAAAAAATATGATTCATCTCCTGGCATGTTGCCTAATTTTTCTTCAAATTGTTTACGAAGACCTGGATAATTTAATTCTTTTTCCCATTCTGTAAAAAATAAATTCATTACAAAATATTTACATTTAATTATTGTTTTTTTATTTTTTTATTATCAAATAATAATGAAATAATATTAACCCGTATTAGTCATAGTGGTCATATATACATCTGTTGATGTAGAGTCAGTATGTAAAGTATAAAAGATTTGCCATAATGTAGTTAGGGATACAATATGATATGGAATAGATGCCAGATATTGCCATGCACCTAATCGTCGAGAGGAAAATATTGAAAGAGTTGCTTTTAATAAAAAGCTATCATATTCAGTTTGTAATTTCAGCAACATTGATGGATCTGTCACCTTTTTGATAAAAAGAATATAGAAATATTGTAACACAAGAAATACATATGTTATAATTAATTTATAAATAAAATATACAAATAATTTCTTACTTGACTCTTGTCAAATGCTTCCCACTGATCGCTGACATATTGAACTATGTCTCTGATTAATGCACTTAATCTTTTAGCTAATTGTCTATATCGTGGAGAATCATATGTTTTTAATCCTTTATTTACTAGTCTCACAAAGACAGTAGAAAAAGCAAATATTCGTATCATATGATGATCGGTAATTAAATTCTTGTTTTGATAATATTTATCATTTTGATATTGTATAAAAAGTATCTGTTCAAATAATTTATTGAACGGTATTTGATGCAAAAGAAAAATAAGATCACTTTCGTATAAATTTGCACCAAAATTAGCAATGTCTTCATCTTCTTCGCCTTCTTCATCCAACATGACCCAAATCGTATCACCTGGGTTACTTGTTGTATCTTGCAACGATAATTGTACCTAATTATAAATAATATTCTATTAAACATTGAATATAAAGTTATATCAATATCATTGTCATGCATACCTGTTCTAGGAACTTCTCACGATCTTTAATTGGAAGTAAAATAACAGCTAACGTAGCTATCATATGATCAAGGTATGGATCATTTAATGGAGACGTAGATACTTCGATTGCATTTGTAGATGGTAATGGAATTTGAATATAGCCACGTGCCCAATTCATAACACCTCCAGGACATCTCAATACGTGGTTCAATAAAAATAAATGATCCTGCCAAGTAGCTACTCTTAAGAGAACTGCTGTCAATTTAGAAAGCCAATCTCTGACATCGGTAACAAATTTTCCATCCTTTAAAATTTTTCGTTGAAAAGTGAACAATATTGTAATACACATTCTTAATTCAACTAGCTGCGGTATTGTTTGTGAAGGTGATTGTACTGGCATTAAATTAACTGGTGCATTCGTTGGTAGGTTTGTAAATTCTTTACAACAAATACATACTCTTTGGATATAATGTTCAATCTGTAATCTTAGTACTTCTGCTTCATAACAATATAATGCTTGGATATTATATAATATGTCTTTGATAGCTGATAAATTACGTGACAAGCTATGCAATGCTTGTTGATTGAAATGAGCAATAGAATATTCATGAATAGCACTAACAGGATTTCCATCTTGACATTCACCACTTTCCGTAATAGTAGCTTTATCAAGACACCATAATTGTTTTTGCGTTTCTCTACAATTTTCCTTCAATCTTTCCAATTCATGCGAATTTATAATCAGATGATTTCTAACACGAAGATAATTCATAAGAAGTTCATAAAGTTTATGTTGTTGTTTAATCGCATGACTTCTCAATTGTATCTCCGTAAATTCTGCAATAAAGGCATCGACCAGTGATAATTCTTGATTATTGTAAAGAGATATTAATTGATTTTCGGTAAATGGTTTAACATCATTAATAACAGCTTGTGTCGTGTTAATTTTATCTTTAGATACTTCTGACTTCTTTTCGATCTCTTCTTCCTTAACTAAATCTTTATTCGAACTAGTGCTGAATGAAGATATGGTTTCTTCTGATGTTAACGTAGTTGTTTCTTGATCTTCAGCAGTAGGTGCTGTAGGGAAAACATCTATCAAACGAATTTCTGAAACTACTACTCTGACTTCTTCTATGTTTCCTTCCAAAGGATCCGCATCTTGCATTGGAGTTGCTAGATGTTTGCCATCAATTTCGTCATATGAAACAGATGATTCTGTACATACCTGTCAAAATATACGTTTCTTACATTTCTGAATACTATATTAATATATCATATTAATTGAAAATAATACAAATAAATACCTCAGAGGTTTCAATAGACAAATTACATTCCATCTCGTAAGCAGCTTTTTCGGCAGCTTGTTTTTCATAAATTTCTGTATCAATAGCAGCTGAATGCAACTCACTTTCCATGTTTTCAACGCATTCACCTTTAGGATAGTTGGTAGGAGATTCTCCAAAAAGACACTCGAATTCTTCTAAGGTTGGAGCATCTGGTATTTGTTGTTCTAAACTGGGCGGTATTATTTTGTCTTTCTTCTTCTTCTAAATGTACACAAATTATTAATCATAATAGTGTTATTAATTTATAATTTTAAGTATTAAATTTATGTATATATAATCATATAAATTTACCAATTTATAATAACTTGAAAATAAATACAAGTATATACAAAAAAATTAAAGTTTACCTGTCGACTTTTTTGTTTCTCCATGATTATTATTRTTAATGGAGGGTTATGTGACGATAATATTGTTTTGGCCTCGTATATTTCTTGAATTGTAGATAAAACTTATAAGGTATTAGGTTTGTGCACTGTTACATCTTTCCTACTCGCCATTATTAATGTTGCAGTGTAAGGATTAATCACATTTTTTTAAACCTTTATGCAATATGCAAATAAATTGTATTGCGCGTTAAAATATATCTAACCTTATGCAAAGCCATAACATACATTTTAATGTCTATTAGATAAAAAGTTATATAATAAAATAATATTCTTTTTATTCATGCTAATTATTTTCAACAATAACTTTATCACCATTTCATTGTTATAGTTTAGTGCAATTAAATGATTTTGACATATAGATGTCGCGTCGAGACAAAAACATGTGCTGCCTACTTTATCGACTATTACCGACCAAAGATATAGCATTCTATCTTATTGCCATCTAGAGTCGATAAATGAATTTAATTACCGACTGCTACCGACCGAAGATATACCATTCTATCATACTGCCATCTAGAGTCGATAAATGAATTTAATTTAAAAAGACAAATTTTTAAATGTAAAATTTAATAAAATATCACAAACATGACATTATCTTTATCTCAAAACTAAATATATATGAATATCCGAATCTGTATTTATTCTTGATTACTACAAACATTTCTGTAATTCTTGCTAAACCTAATATAAAATATAAATTAATAACATTATTTTAAAAATATTTTCTTTCATTTAACTTACTTTAATTATGTACGATTATATTCTTCTTTTAAATAAAATATGAGAATAGTTGATATTGCTAAATTTACAAAAACACAATAGGTAGACCATCGATCACCTGTATTGAAAAAAGAATTGAGATTAATTTAAATCTAGATTCATTTACTTCTTCATCAGTATTTAATATAATTAAATCTCGCTTACCAATTCCAGGTATAAAATAAGAAAAATAAAATAAAGTTCCTATCAAGTTAGCTAGAAATATCATATATCCTCCTACGATGGCTTCCGAAACAGGAAATGCGATTTCAGAAGCAAGTTCAAGGAATAAGGCTGGAGTGGACCAGCTGGCCGATACTCCAAATATCACAGCAGCATAAAGTTCTTCCTTACGAAATATTAAGATTTGATTTTCGAGCAATAAAACCCAGAGAAACATTGTCACGGATATCATTAGTAATACAAAAAGACCGATTCTGAGATGATTTTGAAAAATATCGGCCACTCTTGAAGCCACCAAGCTAATAACGCTGCCAAAAATTATAGTCCAGAAAGCAAGTTTATCAGCTTCCTCCTGTATATTCAAATAAAACTACATGCATATGTATTTTCATGAAAAAATTATAATAAATAAATAAACTTACTTGTGTAACCATAGAATCAAATGTTAAAGTGATCATACTGAGCCATGGTCCGGTAACACCTTGACTAAGTGCAGCTGCTAAACATAATTGCCACATATTCTTCTTTCTTATGTAAAAAAAGAAATAAACAAGATTATTTTAATTATTATTATTTAAATTTCAATGTTTACATTATAATAATGACAAAAAAAATAAAGTTTTTCTGAAAAGAAAAAAAATAATCATCCCTTGTGGGGATCGAACCCACGACCTTTGGATTAGAAGTCCAACGCGCTATCCTCTGCGCCAAAGGGACTTGATATCAAGTTGCATTAAAAAATTATAAGAATGAGCCTTTCAAATTTGCATTTGATTTCACAATTTATATAATATAATTGTTGATTTCTTCCATTGCAATAATTAATCCTAATCATGTTTACAATAAAATTAATGACTTGACGTATGTACGAAGCTTTACTAAGCTCAAATTTTGCAAAGAAAAAGTTTTCTATCTTTTAAATAAAACATTATTAATAGTAAAATCATATGTAAAATAAATTAGAATGATATTCAATTACTTGAGAAGAAATAAGAGTGAATCGATCAAGCTTAAATGAGAAGAGGTGTCTGTGGCATCAATGGCATTAGGATGGTTTGGAAAAAATGCTATGATTCCAACAACGATAAGGGATTGAATCACGAATTCTGCAAAACAAAATAAAAACTAATAATTAATATTATATTAATTGGAAAAAATAATAAAGTTTATTAATCGAAATGCATTACCGATTCTCATCAACGACATGATTTGTACACGAAGAATCGTTTGAATACGATTATTATTTGAAGATGATTTTGGATGAAATATATCTCGTTTAGCTGAACGAATATAATAATTATTTTTACGAGAATAAATTTCTACATTTTTATTAGCTTTTCTGTTTAATATTGTTTTATTAGCCGAAATCGTTGTATCAACAACAGCTGGTCCTATCAAATAAGATACGGCCATGCCAAATTGATTACTAGCGGAAGATATACCTGAAAAATGTCATTATTATTTTATTAAATGTTTATATTAAGCCGAATAAGAATTAAATTTAGTTTATCGATGATTTAGTTGATCGATCGATCAGGCCTATGAAAACGTTAAATTCAATTAACGATATCTATATACGTATTAATAAATAATGACTTTCTCTTTGGTTAAACTAAAATGTGTAAGTCCATCGTTTCGCTTGAAATTAGATCCCATATATCTCGTTTTATCGTTTCGAGATAGAACAATGGACAAACTACGATATTAATTATATTAAAGAGATTATCACCGGTTGCGGTGGTGCGTTCTCCACGTGGGAACCAAACAGCAGATACCAGGGCTGTAGCTGGACCGATTATTACCCCAGACAGACCATTTAAGATGGCCGCTAAATGTGCCGTTCTGAATAGATATAACAGATCTATATATATATATATTCCCCATAGAAAATATTACATCATTTTACATTGAAGATATATATATATATATATATATATATTTGATCAAATTTGCTTTTTATCGGCGTACCTACATAGTGAAGATCGTTTCATTGCACGAAAAACATCTGATGAAAGCTGCTAATGCTGAAAGGATCGCTGCCATTCTTATGGGTGCTACCAAACCTAATATTATAGTGAAATTAATATTCAAGTAATAATGTTTAATTGTTCTTATTAATTTAGATAAATTAGTACCTTTTTTATACAAAAACCAACAACAAGGAAGACAAAATGTGAGATACGTTATGCAACCCCAATCGGATAAAAGAGCAATGTGATATTTTTGCCAATTGGAAAAAGCTATCATTGTTGGTATTGTTATAGGACCCCAAGTATTCCATATGCAACACTGACTGGAACTTAGTATACAAAATAAAGCCAATGCGATCCATCGTTCCTTCGGTACTTTAGAATTCTGATTGATCAGATTCGATACTTCGTTAAGATCTTTCTCCACGTATTCATGATCGAAAGATTGAGCTTCTAAAAACCAAAAATATACATCCATTTTGTAATGAAATAATTTAGAAAAATAATGTTGAAACTTGACTTACGATCTTTTCGGAAATGTGAGCTCTGTGGTACTTTTAAATTACCAGTACTTTTGGGATAAATTTTGGTCAATTTGCTTTTTGAACAATCTTTCATTGTATCCTTGCATGGTGAACTTTGCGTTTCTTGTAATCGGTTCATTGTTCATAGTTAAATTGACTGTTCTCTTTATCACTTAAGAACAAATTCCTGATAGTTCTTTTTCAATATTGCAATTATACTTCTTTCCATAAAATAAAATGTACTGCATGCTGTTACAAGAGGATACTTTTGAAATAAACAAAGTTCAGATCTAGCAACGTTTTACGCTCGATAAATCGAAAATGATTCGATGCGGAAGAACATCAATGCAATGTTGTTAATGAAATAAATGCAAAATGCAGAGAGAGAGAGAGAGAGGGAGAAAGAAAAATTTGTAGATGGTATCCAATATAAATTGGATCGGATTGTTTCACCTTTGTTCGAGAAATTACCTGTGCTAGTTAACCCGTCGTTATGGTACCTCATTCATGGACCAATCGGGAATACTTTGGAAATCAATGTAATTAGGGAAGAACCAATGGGAATTCGTTGAACGAGAGACCTGCGCACATCGTAACAACCAAGAACACATACCTATATATCGTCTCAACGATCTCTGATACCTATTGTTCATATTCCATTGTTATTGTATTACGATTATTACTACCCCTCTCATATCGATTGCATCCATATCGACGTCACAATTAATATCCTTCTCTCTGCACTGTTTTAACTTGATTTTCGTTTGAGATAAAGCGATACTTGTCAAGGAGAATAGTATTCCTTTATCTGCTTATCATCGATGCTATTGCTGATCAAATGATTCATTTCATTATATGTATATAATACACAAGTAATACAAATTTACATTATTATGACTTTTTCATTTAATGCGTATAGATGATAAAATGTTCGATATCAAATTTTGCAAGTATAATATTCATTTAATCATTTAATTATTTAATTACTGTAATTATATATGAATTTAGTATTATTGTTTAATTAAACGATAGAATACTAAGAGATACCTTTTTTTTATGTATATATTTCTTTGATGAATCGCAACGATCCTTCTTCCTTTTTTTCTGTTCAACTTTTAACGAGACAATTTTCATATATCATCTTACGAAATATCGACGATTCCATGATGAATATATTATACTTCGTCTTTTGAATAAAGAACCGTCTGGAAGAAGAAAAAAACAAAATAAAAGGGCATGTATATCGTTAACAAGAAACCACCAATCCCCTCGATCAATGAACGAGAAAAGAATCCCAGCCGAATGAATTGTTCGTTGTGCAGTTGACCGTAAATACTTTCAAGATATTACTAAAGCTGCATCTGTAGAAATAAAAGAAATCTTCTTCGAAGATGTTAAGAAATTACAAATCAAGCATCCTTTTATCGATGGTGAAATGGTGGTAAGATGAATTTTTCAATTTTCTTCTCACCAATCAAAATCCACCCCATCGAGGGCTCGATACTAATGACGAAAATCTTAAGGGGTTGGACGAGTTTTACAATATTCTATCTTAAAAAGACATTTTTATTTGAGTTTCCTATTAAATATTAGTTGTATTGAATAATAAATAAAATAAAAGATTGTAACGTTCTGATTATACCATTTTTTTTGTATTCTAATGTAATTATTTGATCGTACCTGCACAGGTGATGACTACGAGGGTTAAATTATGCTGTAGTAGAAGTAGAGTGTATTAGAATATTAAAATAATTATTAAATAATTAAAAGTAACGTGTATTGTTATTTAAAAACACCGAGTATATGATCTATGTACCATCCTCTTCGAAATCCCTCGTTAAATTGACACGGAATCCTCTGTAAAGGTTCTTCTATCAAATGTTGTTTATATGACTTTCCATATAAGGAAATGTTATTTATTACAAATAATCTGTTACGTTATGCTCATGTAGCCTTCGGAAGGTCGATAAAATATCTATTTTAACTAATCATATTCTATATAATGTTTAAATTATTACATATTTTTTTATTAGACGATAAATTGTTATTATTTAATTATTCAGAACTAACGTAATACATTACAATATTAAACATATTTAAAATAATTATTAAACGAACTAGCAAAATGTTTTTTTGTATATTTTCAAATACAGATTAATAAAATTGAAGTGTCTACTCTTCAAAATTTAAGTTAAAATCTTCTAATACTATAGATCGCGCGTTGTGAGCATTTAAATATATATATATACAATGTATACAGGTAGATAGAAGGTATATATATAGATATATTACCTATACGAGAGCGTTTCGTAGCGAATGGGCGGTGCAAGGAACGACAACGGGGATTAGAAGGAGGCCGGGAATGGATGGGGATTGGAACATCGATGGTGGGGTAGTCCCGTAGTAGAGTAGGGAGAATAATGTTACCAACGAACAGTCCCTTCTGCTATCGAGATACCCACCACGAGGTGAGAGAATGGACGTGCAACCAAGGTGATTCAGATGCGCGCGTTATTTCATATCGAATCATCTTTACATAAGTTATACACTTTTTAAGTCGTGCAGTTTTTTGAATTTAACATATTTAATTATTGTTTATCTACCTTGACTTGTTGTTTCATTTTTATTATTTTATTAGCGAGCAAATATTTAAAAGAATACAATTGTTTTTAACAAGAGAAAGAAGGAGAAAAGTTGATTTAATTGCTTTGGAAATAGTTCTTTTTATACGGGAAAAGGATTCGTTTATGGTGTCAGAATTGAATATAAGTGTTGAGAGAAGAATGGTTTTGTGGAGTAAAAGGAATGTTATGGAACGTGCAATTTTTGTGAAAAGATAGAGAAAACAAATCAAATCTTATTAGAAATTAAAAAGAAAAATTGGACAGATATTTCTTAGAAATAATTTTGGAATTATTGAAGAAAAACGCGTTGTTATTGTCAGTGAATTAAATGTCGACGAAAACAGGAAGGCCGTCATCCCCTCGACGGTTCTTCGCTCGTATCTATGGTCATTTAGAATCGACGAAAAAAGTGAACGACGAAGT
Source organism: Polistes dominula (assembly GCF_001465965.1). The sequence goes on from NW_015149099.1 coordinate 107,414, forward strand.
GGAAGATTCATCAAAATCAAGGACAAATTTGGAATCTTCAACGAGAGGGAACGTTTGCGAAAAAAACGCCAATTCTGGTACGGAAACTTTGCGTTCTACACCTCATGGCGATACTACACAAGTAAGTCCTTTTTTTTTTATTTTGAATATACAGAGTGTTTAATCTAATATAAAACAATTAGTCTTTAAAAATATCTTTGCATTTGTGTGTGTGTCTGTGTGTGTATCAGGAAAATAACGTGACGGAAACGATAGCGAGAGAAGAAAATCAAACGCAAGATCCTGAAAGATTGAGAATACCACAAGAGGATGCAAGAGTATCCGAAAAGGATTCTCGATTGCCAACTTTAGGAATTCCCTTTTTATCTCACACATTTTTTCCTGGTGCCCCTAATCACACGTTGCACCTGACGCAACTCGCACATCCTTCTGTACTTCCGCCGCATCTTCATGGCTTAACGAATCATCCGGCGACGGATCATCATTTACAAGGATTCTCTGCCTTCCGTAAGTATTTTTTTTTTTTATATATAATAGTTGTGTTATAGTATGAACAAAAAATCTCTTACTTTAAATCTTACGAATATAAATTTCAACGATAACAAGTATGAGTGACACTACAAATGTTTACCGCCAAATAAAAACTAACAATTAATCAACGATCAAAAAAATGTCACTTATCAATAAAGAGTTAATCAACACATATAAATGTTGAATGTTTCATTGAAATTGACGATAAACATTCGTCGTATGATCGAATCGTACAATTGTAACTAGTTCGAGAGGGGGGTAATCGTTGGGAAGAAATAGGAAATGGAGACTCGATAAGCATCAAAGACGAATCGAAATGATAGCCGTCGTCCATGGGATTTTCATGAGATGTCTATGGGAGAAGAGTCTTTGTCGAAGATATTTTACTTGAATGGTTGTTGGTGAAGGAAGAACGGACGTGCGGTGTCTTCATCATAACGCGACTTCGTCAAATCTGCTTATACCGATGGGACGACATGCGTTTATTCAAAACGTGCATGTATTCCTGTTTGCTGCAAAGACGGCTGTCCATCCTCGGCTTACCGTGGAAACTTCGAATCCTCGGACCTTTGGAAGTGCACGTTGTATTCACTTGTTAACAAAACCTCCATATTCTCGTATATCGCGTTCTCAATGCTTTTATAATAAAATTGTAGAAGGGAAGATCGAGAACTCGCCTACGTACAATCGGATAAATTCTCGATGAATTTGGAAATCATTTCTTTGAAGAGTATATTTTATATTTTAGATAAATCCCCTTGATAAGAACATTTTTACCTACAACAAAATCATGAATTTTAATTAATTGCTTATTTTTTTTTGATAATTATATCCTCGGCGTTTGATATTATTAAAGCTCTCATCTGAAACTTTCAACGAGACAAATTAGAACATGAAAATTAATAACAAATTTAACAGATATGTAGAAAGTGAGAGACAGGGATGAAAAAAAAAACAAGAAGAAGAAGAAGAAGAAGAAAGAAAAATGTGAAAGAAAGATAGAGAGGGTAGAAGAAAATGGATTTAAAAATTTCACTGTTCGCCTGAGATTTCGTCATTGTGAGTCGTTGTTACAATAAATACACACGTATACATGCACACATTGGGGAGGGTTTATCCCGCTTCGCCACCTCGTGGCGATATTGTGATGAGATTACGAAACGCAGTTGGCCGAATCTCAATGTAGAATATGCATTGCTATATTTCCTCAAACCAATTCCGCCTCTGTGGTCTTAAGCCGTTGTCACGGCAGGCGCCACCAAAGATTCCTGGTCATTCGGAATTAATTAAATATATTATCGAATAATATTTTATCTAATTATTTTTAGGATTGTTATAATTATCCCTAAATAGTGCATACATTTTAATTACATTACTTACACTTTTCTCATTTTGCATTACTCGTGTGTGCTAATTTTAAAATTATTATAATTTAAATATGTAAATTATTCAACTATAATTTGTAATCTATTTAAACATTTCATTTTGAAAATAAGTGATATAAAAATACGTATAATAGCCGTCATCAGCGCACTTTTATCATGAGGCGGGTTTTAGAGGTAAAAGTAAAAAAAGCAGAAGATGAGAGAAAGAAGAAAAGAGGGAACGAGAATAGAAAGGAAGAAATAAATCATATGACAATGAACTCATCGAGGTGCGATAAGTTATTATCGTTATTGTCAAATCCGTTTCGTTTGGTCTTCCTTCCTTGCAGTTTCTCCAGTAATATTCATTAATGTAAACTTAGCGGTATAATGTAACGCGTTCTAGTTGACGTATTTATATTAAGTGAAATTTATTCCTCCGTGAAAAGCATTTACGTACAGAGACATAATAATTTATACACATATACATGCAAGTGTTGTATTTAAAATATACAACCCAATTTTAAATTGCAGTATTTTGTTAATTACTAACACACATATATCGGAAACTATTAAATTTACAAAATGTTGTAAACTGTATAAATTGTGTGAAGAAAAAAGGCCCCCTTTTTTTTTTGAGATTGCGTTCGATATTTCAAGATGGACGAGTTTTGACGATAACGCTTGGTAAGCAATCCTTCTAAAGTGCGAACATCCATGCAATGCACGAGTAGGGTTCAAGGAGCAATTAGGATCCTATTTCCATCCTGAACCAGATTGCGCGAAGCCTCGAGCATCTGACTTCCGGTATCATTTATCCTTCACATCCTAATTATTTTACAATATGGATTGCGGTTATGGCATCAGATTACTACTGTCCTGTCCAGATAGAATTTATACCTTTCATGATAAATCTTATATCTATTTAATATTAACTCTTTATACTAAATAAAAAATGCTAATAAAAGAAATTATTTTGATATGCAAAATACAGTTGCACGTCGTAGAAGAAAAGAAGGCCGACCAAGAAGACAGAGGACAACATTTAGCGGGGAACAAACTTTGCGTTTGGAAATAGAATATCGGAGAGGTGAATACATATCAAGAGGTCGAAGATTCGAACTGGCAGAGTCTTTGAGATTGACGGAAACACAGATCAAAATATGGTTTCAAAATCGTCGAGCTAAAGACAAGAGAATTGAGAAGGCACAACTAGATCAACAGTATCGGTAAGCATTACAAATTTGATTCTATACAAGTTTGGGATGACCAAAAATATCTAAATTGTGCAACTCGTTATTATATTACGTATAGAGTTTGAAAAAAATTCCTTCGAGCGTAAAGTTCATTTTCTTCTTGTTGATTCCTCGTAAGTATCCTCATCCCAATGAGGATTGACAAAAGTTAGGATAACTCGAGTCCTTTTACCTTTTCTTCGTCGTAGCCAAAGGTACGTGGGAACTAACGGATGTGTTGAACGAATAAACGAACGAATAAACGAACGAATAAACGTACGAATCGTCGAACCAAGTGGATTGGAAAATCTATTGGTATATAAACCGTACGTACGCGTTTATCCAGGCGTTTATCTTCGGCTTATCGAATAGAACCATCTGATCGAGTACTGTAATGGCATCAGGTGCATATTGGCTGAATAATACCCAGAAGAAAAGAAAGAGAGAAAAATCTTCTCGTTGAAGGCTGAGAGGGTTGACTGTGATTCAAAGCTACGAATCAACGGGCTGATATTTCTGATAGGATGGAATACACCACTAAATAGCCTCTTTTCAGAAGGGGGAGATTACACGCTCGCGTGCCGAACAACCTTTCTTCGAAGTCTTTAAGAGAATGGCCCTAGAAAGATGCTTCTGTAAATACTTTACTCCCCCTCTCAAGATATTTTTCTTATTTTCCTTTTATCGTATTCTTAAAGAATGGAAGAAAAATATTAGGAAAATACTCATTTAATCGATCATATTTTCATCAAATTTTTATATAGAAATAAATGAACAATAATTTCTGATCGAAACTTGATGAAAATTTCAATGTTATTGTTAAAATAAATAAAAACAAATTAGTGAAGTAAAATCTTAATAAATATCGATAAAAATCATATGGTTTAAGTATCTTGTCTGGCGCTTCGGTGCAGCTGTGCTAATGATCGTGGTAATGACCATATCGTAGGAGCAATACATCAACCCTGACAAGATAATGATTTAGCTGGATGCACCGTAGCGAAATACCGTGGAAGCTGTTGCCGCTGCGGGAAGTACCATATGCTTTGAAGGGCCGACGTGCTCTCCTCTATTGTTATTGAATTTCGCGCATCTTATCTTTCCCATGGCCACATCATGGCTCTATTCCGAGCTTTTCTCTCTATTTTTATCAAAGAATTCACTCCCACGAATCCTTCTTATATCTTTCTCTCTAAAACTAAGGATGATATTAACATTTCACGTTTATTATTTTTAATCAATGACAAATTCAATTGTTTATTTGTTAGAAAAATAAAGTGAAACAATAAAATAAATGTTCTATATTAAAAAATGTGTAATCATGAAGAGCACGTGAGCACGCAACGGTGTGCACGCAATTCGTCATTTAGTAAAATTAAACGATAAACTGAAGATTGTTGAAAGAAATTGTTTATATTTTTATTTGGAAATGTTGTATTTTTTGGTTTTTTGTTTTTTCAGAAACTTCGCAGTTTCCAGTGGCTTCGTTAACTTGCCCATTTATGGTAGCGGTAATTTCTGCAGGCTGTGTCTTTATAAAGACGCCTTTGGATCATCCGCAGGACATTCATGTGCATCCACACACGTTACTGCCATAAGTTCATCGATAGACCAACCTCAATGCAGCAGCAGTAGTGGAAGCGAAATGTCTGATAATCCTTCTACTGTCACATCACCAATTTAAATAAAAGATCGATCCTTCGTTTAGTATAGAAAGGTCTAATATACACGGGGCTTGCTATAGTTGGGGAACAATTTATGCACGAGGTAAACACAACGCGATAAAACGATTCATTCAGATTTATCTATTATATTATCCTCGAGATTCAATTTAAACAATGATTCAATAATCAATCGCGTTTATAACTATATCAATTCTATTATCGTGTATGAAATATTCGTAATATGTATAATCTTCGAGGTACATTTATTTAAATAATCGATAAACTCGATCATTCAACAAACCAAAGAATACGAACCTCGAAAAAAGAAAACAAGTATAGGTATACTTATTAATTCATTCGTTTTTAAATCCAATCGTTAATTAATTTTCTTAAATATAAGTATATATGTGTGTTTAAATCATAACTTATTACTATTTTATAATTGTTAATTAAATGTACATATTTTTTTTTTATTAACATTAATTTTTATTATCTTTTTATTGTATAATCTGCAATTGTATTGGTTTCGTGTATCTGAAAAACTAGGAACAAAATGGTCGATTCAATTTGAAACTAATTAATGACTTTAAGAGAGAATGTAGAAAAAATTTGAATAAATTAATTATTTATTTTAAAATTAATTTATGTATGAATTTGTTGATGACGATGATCGATCGATTATAGGTGTACGCATTTTTCTGAAGGATATTAATAAGGATCGGAATACATTTTTGTCGTAGGACTATGCCTATGTACTAAAAGTAAATTATCGTCGACATATATTTGTATTTATAACGTGTATAAATCATCGATTTGATATATATTGTATTAAAAAATAAATGAAATAAATAAATTATTTTCTATGGTGTAGTACAAGGCATAGCTTACAGACCACAATGTCTTTAAAGGTTTTCGATGAATTAATACAACGAGCAGAGACTGAAAGAAACTTTATTTAAAATCTCATGAAAGAGACACCACATGTATAATTTTTATTTATTTATTTATTTTTTCCTTTATATCAAATTAATCGCATTAAATTAATGCGTAATAAAAAATATTAGCCAATGTTGAGATTAAAAATAAATAATAATTAAAAAAAAAAAATCTGTTTTATGGATTTATACGAATTATACAAAAAAATTAAATAATACAATTTATTTACAAAATAAATTTCGTATTTACATTAACATCTGAATTCTTTTTTTTCTTCTAAGATGTTAATAAAAAAAATATATACAAAAATGATAAAAATAAATAAATAAATAAATAAATAAATAAATAAATTGTTATTAATTTATTTCTATTGTAATATGTACAATTATTAAAAACTAATTCCATAAAACAGATTAAAAATTGGTAATTTGCAAATGTTATAATTATCTATGATGTTTAAATGGTAATTAATGAATGATTAATTATTTACAACTTACTTTAACTTACCTCCAACGACGGCTGACTCTGGGGAGTAGCGGAAAGAGGCACGATGCAGGTCTTGGAGTACCAGTCCAATGGTAAACCAGAAATTAATGAAAACGAAAGACAGCAATTAATACAAGGAAAGCAAAAATAAAGTAGCGAGATAAGATGAAAAAATTACTTTCTTTCATACTTTTTCTATACATACACAAAATATGTCACTCTGTAGTACTGTACATATTATTTAGATTCATTTATTATTCTTTTTCTATTCTCTTCAATATAAAATTGTAATCATTATTTAAGAGAGTTAAAATGTTACAAAATAATGAATAAATAAATAAATAAATAAATAAATATAGATCATCTTTGATTCTGCAATGTTTGTTCTCAAAGGGATTGATGAAATCATTAAACTGTATAATATCAAAGTATTTAGATAAAACGAAAAGAAACGAAACGAAACGAAAAGAAACGAAACGAAAAATGAGTTATTGTGCGAACATAATACAGCATAGAGCTATAAATTTAGCATTTGCGTGGTTGCAAAACTTATTTTCAAGTTAAACTTGCATAATATATATATATATAGAAATATTAATGCAGTAAATATGAGGATATTCGTAAAATACCTTTTTTTTCAATTGTGTTGTTGTAGTTAATGTTCTGCATATTATATATACATATAAAAAAAGAATTTAATGAAAGGTATTTTATTAAAACCTCGCATATTTATGAATGGGTGACATGTTAATTATTCACAAGAAAGATAGTGAATATGTAACAAACAAAAAAACAAAAAAATAATTATAAAAACAAAATGAAAAAAGAAATAAACGAAAGAAAGAAAGAAAAAAAGGCCATGCCTGTCATGTTGAAATGCCCTGAAAGGAGACAAATATAAATATGCATAATAAATATAATTAGTTTATGGTACTTTATATTGTCCGCAAAATCTTCATCATTATTTTTTTTTTTTATTATCTAGTAAAATTCTATCAAAGTATTCATTTTATTTAATGTCATTTTAATATGACAAAATTTAAATACCTTTTTTTTTATAAACGCGTACAGAAAAACATTTTAAATAAAAAAAAAAAACAAATAAGACTTTGCGAACAGCATAAAAATAAAGTACTTATCACGTTTATTTTACTTCATCGATATTTAAATAATTTGAGTGCGTGTACAACACGACGATCTCTCGTTAATTAAAAAACTTAAAAAATTATTATACTTTTTATATATATATATATAAATATATGTGTGTATACCTAATTTATTATAAATATTATATTTTGTATATTGCGATAAAATATCTTTTATTATGAAAAGCTATTGCATATATTTAGAAAACTTAAAAACAAATATCTAATGTCAAAATTTATTTGCGGTGCACGTTGATAAGGGCTAATAATAATAATAATAATAATTATTATTAAATTAAATAGCATTCATTCGTGTTTAAAAAACTAACTACTATTTTTTTTTTTTTTTGTAAACAATTCGTATTACAACCAATTAATGCTTTAAAGTCCATTGCTCGAAAATGAAAAGAAAGAAAAAAAACATTATCATGTGCAGTGAATAGAAATAATATTGTTTTGAAATATCAGTCCTAATTATATATCCATATAACAACCATAATAATTTATATTTTCATAATAATAAAAAAAATATAAAAATATATATGTATATATATTAAAAAAAA